>OVAQ01000099.1:0-54143 GCA_900406345.1 Erysimum cheiri
GTACATGAACATATAGGTTTAGCCACAAACATGCGTTTTCACATGAGAGCATCAAAAGTTCCTTGTTGCACCACCTTTATCTCTAGAGCTCCAATTGATCAGTCTCTACTTCTAAATTCTCTATAAAAATTGTTCAGTGATTCCTCCACAACTTAACAACATTCTACTAAAACCTTGTGATCAAGTTCAAAAATGTCGTTGTTGTATTTGGCTTTGAGTTCCCAGTAAAGAACAGGGTGATATGACAAGGAGGACCGATTCTTCAGGAGACGTGAAACAGAGCTCGATCTCAGCTCTTGTTTGACCCGACTCAACATCTACCGAAGCTCCGACTTGAGCCCAGCCAAACCTTATGGCCCATTTCTTTTCACACACATTGATTTTACTTAAGCCCACTTGGTCTAAATCATCGGTCCAACAATTCCAACTTTTTATAATCCACCTCTCTGCAAATTAAGCTTTGCTCAATTTTGACTGAGAAGAATGTGAACGTTATGTGGCATTTTGTTCTATAAATAGCTTTAAGTCATTGCTTCACATAAAGCATAAAACCAAAATGAGACAAATGATTTGAATTAATCCGGAGATAGAGATAGTTATCCAAGACAAAACAAGAATTTACAGTTATAGAAGATAAAGAGATTGATCGGAAAAATGATCTCCGGCATGTTTTAAGCCTTCATGTGATCTCTCCTCCGATACCGCTAAGTTAAATCTCAACGGTATTTGTATAAAAAGCCGAAAAGTAACAATAATCCTCTAACTTCCATATTTGTAATATATATTAACGTTAACCACTTTTCTTCTACTTCTTCTTCATTCTACTAAACCATTCACATTGATCTCTTCCATGTCACCAATGATTTCAGAAACTCCATCACCTGACAGATAAATTACAAGCAAATCAAACTCATATGATCGAAAACCGTAGCTCAAGTATTTCAGTAGAGTGATTTATTAGTTTACCTCAGACGGGTCACGAAGCGAGTAAAAGGCATTGCTGTCTTTGGGCACAGCAGAGACTAATATACCATAACCGTGATTCGGTCCATCTCGTAGTACCTTAAATGCATCTTCGTCTGTTCGATCATCCCCAACATAGATTGGAAGAACATCCTCACAGTTGGTTAGGCCTGAAAAAATGTTTTAAAGTCAACGGCCAAACCAAAACAAGAGATACAGAACAGAAGCAGAGGAGAAAGATTCTTTTAACTACCGAGAGATTCGAGTAGAAATGTCACAGCTTTCCCTTTATCCCAGTCAATCACTGGTCGGATCTCTAAAACCTTTAATGCAACACAAAACAAACCAAGAAAACA
The DNA here is from genome assembly GCA_900406345.1 of Erysimum cheiri. Classification (NCBI taxonomy): domain Eukaryota; kingdom Viridiplantae; phylum Streptophyta; class Magnoliopsida; order Brassicales; family Brassicaceae; genus Erysimum; species Erysimum cheiri. Next base: position 1,320 of record OVAQ01000099.1, read on the forward strand.
AAAATCAAAACTTTGAACTTCTTTTTGTTGAAATATGTAAGAGATCCGGATGTTTTTACCTTCCGGCCATGTGTTAGCCGTAACTTTGGATATGTTCTGATGACATCATCGACACACTGTGCAACCAATGCCCAGTTCTGTAACAAAAGAAGAGCTTTTAAAGCAAAGTGCATGGGTTTATAAAGGAACCTAACTAGTTAATGAATTGTGAGAAAACCAACCTTTTCTTCTACATTGCGGTAATGCACAGATATGCAGAACTTGTTATCTTCTACTTTGACCCCTTTGATATCCTCTGTACTCTCTATAAGCGAACAAAGCACCTGAGAAGATAAATTTCAAGAATTCAACAATCAAATATGATGTTGCTATTACTAAACCTATACATATACACATTGGAAGATATGTTGCAAATACCTTATCGATCATCGGTAGAAACTCGCTAGCAGGCTGGAATAGATTTACATCTTTCCCCTGAAATTTGTAAAAATCACATTTCAAGAACCTGATGAAGCAAACAGTTATTGCAGAAAACAAACAAAAAGGCAAGAAAATAAACCTGTTCGTTAACTGATACAGTACGACTATGTTCGTGGTTTAAGGATTCTCCTCTGGGACTCATGATGTCCATGCCGTGGCTTCCGGCATAATAAAGTTCACTCAAATTAACAAACTCATACACCTGAGTGAAGCAAAATGGTTTACTATTACACTAGACCACACAAGAAAATGTTCTCGATAAAGAAAATGACACAATTAAAAACATTACCTTATCGCGGCTTCTTCCACTAATGATCGCAGTTGGGAAGTACTTGGCGACGTTTTGCACTGCACTACGCATCTAAACGTGTAAACCAGATATCATTTCATTAGGAGGATGAAAGCACAAATTTGATTTGTTCCAGCAATTGAATTGAATAGAGAGAAGTTAAAAGCTTACAGCACTTGACATGTACGCGCAATCAGGTTCCTCAACTATAGGCGAAAGTGTCCCGTCATAATCAAGAAACAATGCTATTCTTTTACCCTTTGCAAAACTCATGATTTTCTCAAAAGAAGTAAGAGCTGATGGATACTTGAGCTGCTAAAACAGGATTATAAAACAAAATAAAAAAAAGAAGATTATCAATATCAAAACAACAGCGTAAAGGTCAGAAAGAAATTAAGAAAGGGACAGTAAGGGACAAACCATCCATTCGCGATAAGTCATATCAGTAGCATCACTGGTTAAGTTATCTTTGTTAACTATTGTTGGAGGAGGAGAAGAAGATTTCATTGCATCAAGCCAACCATTAGACTTAACATCATCAAGGATTCCAGTTTTCTTTCTAGGAACAGTTAGCAAAAGATTGTTGTTCTGTGAGAGAGCCGTGGCTGCTGCTGATGAGTAAGGGAGTCTGTTCTGACGAATGGTTAATCTTGAGTTGCTTATCGGTGGAGAGTCAGTCATTACAGGAGACGAGTGACCAGATTTTATGTCCATAACAAGACCACAAGTTATACAATATATCAAAGTTTCTCAGAGGATTCTTGAAATAGAAGAAGCTCTACGGTTTGACTTCTCTACTCGACCACTTCCTCAGAGAAACTTGGACCCTGAAAATGCAGATGCCAAACAAGAAACAGAACCAGTTAAGACAAAAGCAAGCAAAATTACTGTGATCACTATAATTCTCTCATGCTATATAAGAAGAAAACATTGGATACCAAAGTTTACATATTGACCTCAAGCTATTATTCCAATGAGAAACAAACAAAAGGGTTTGTAACATTTTCTTGTCTTTAGTTTTACTGACAGTTGTACGAAAGGGTAATCAAGAAAAGAAAACACATTATTCATGAAATGACTTTACTTTGTGTAATAGAATTTCTCAAAGAGTAATGCCAGAGAGATCGCATTATACAGATATAGAACCTCTCTATCGAAGGAACAAAATCTTGTATTTCTGACTGATACATAAACTCTCTGATCTTTCACAATTTTGACCAACCAACAATCTAAAGCTAAAGGAGATAGAGCCAAAAATCCTAACCCCACATTTCAAGCATCAAAGATTACACGTTTGGAGAGAAAACTACTGTTTGTAAAACTACATTTCAGACTAAATAAAAAAGAAAAAAGGTAAAAAAAAATTGAATACCAAATTGCCACTAATGTATAAGCACAAAGACAGGCACATCAGAATATTTTTGTATAGTATCGAAGAAAACATTAATTTATACCAAAAAGTTTAGTAACACACTTGCAGAATAGACAATTGAAACATTGTGAAGACCCACCACCACCCATTTCAAATGTGTTGTTGCCCGTAAAGCTTCACAAATCATTATCACTCACATAAAATCCAACCCCTCAAAAAAAAAAAAAACAAAAGTACCAAAATTCCTAAAACCCACAAAACAAAATCCGGTTTTTTTCAAAACTGGTTCATTCAAGCATTTTACAAACAAACATCCCTAAAAACTTCAACTTTTTACTGAAAAATCTGAGCTCATAACAAAGAACAGAGGATGAGATTGTAAAAAATCGCTAATTTATGCAAAAAATGTATAAAAGACGAAACTTTGAACTTACCTGAGAAAAATGCAGATACAACTTTTCGAAACTGAAAAGCGGAAACGACGGGAAGAAGAAGAAGATGAAAGATTTTTTAGAAAACAGAGAATTTTTTTGTGTTTTCTCTTCTTCTCTGAGTTTTTTTTTTTTTATTTTCTCGCAGTTTCTTAGCAACCAAATAAGGAACACAGAAAATAAATGGGAACGGAAATAAGAAATGGAGATTTGCCAAACTCTGAAAATGGCAGAAACTGTATCCCTAAAATAAATAAAAGGTTTTTGTGCAAAAAAACCCTCCAAATGAATCATTTTTGCAATTTAAACCTCTAAGTCGAACTTGTGCAAGTCAATACCATGAAATCGAAACTCACCCGCAATATAAACCTTCCCCGTATTGATGACGTGGCATCCGTTAAAAATATAAGGGTTTTGTGCAAAAAAACCCTCCAAATGAATATTGTTTGCAATTTAACCCTCTAAGTCGAATTTTTTTTTTTTTTTTTTTTTTCTAAGTCGAACTTATGCAAGTCAATACCATGAAATCGAAAGTCACCCGCAATATAAATCTTTCCGTATTAATGACATGTCATCCATTAAAAACATAACAGTGGCCAAAACGACACCGTTTTGTTGAGTTCGAAAACGATATGAGAAAAATACTGATCAAGACCCCAAAAAGATGATATCTCCATGGTTCCAGACTCAGAAGTTGAAGGTATGTTATGCTGATGGGCTATGTGGTGTAAATGGAATGAATCTGTGGGAGTAGGGGTGTCAAACGGGCTGCATGCCCGCTGGGTTGGCCCATTTAGTACTCTTGAGGGACGGGTTTGGACAACAGTTTATGTGCAAAAAAAAAAAAAAAAAAAAGTTCGATTCAGAGGGTTAAATTGCAAAAAAAAATTTACTTGGAAGGTTTTTTCGCACAAAACCTTATGTTTTTAACGGATGCCACGTCATCAATACAAAAAAAGTTTATTTTGCGGATGACTTTCCATTTCATGGTATTGACTTGCACAAGTTCTACTTAAAGGGTTAAATTGCAAAAAAATTCACTTGGAAAGTTTTTTTTCACAAAACCCATAAATAAACTCCAAATTTTTCTGAACTAGAAATTAGAAAATATAAATATAAGAGACTTTGGGAACGTAACTATAAAAAAAAAAACAGAACGAAATAGACTTTTGAGTTTTTTCGTATATACAAAAAAAAAAAGAAAAAGTTTTTTTTTCTCCGGACGGTTGTTGACTCGCCAGAAATTTTTGAGGAAACAAGTGATGTTACTATACGTAGCCAATAAAAATAACGCGTGAAAAATAATGGAGATGTTTAGCGCGTGGAATGACGACCGTGATATAGTAAAAATAAAATGAGTCGCATTGCACGGTGTTGTGGTTGGTTTGTAATTAATTAACGTGCCTAATTAATTTATTTAAATGTGTGTTTTATTATTAATAGTTCCAAAAAAACCGCCGATCATATTGGGGGCCCAAATGTGGATCTAAAAACTACGGCGTTAGACACGTGGCATGTTGTTTCAAAGCGTGACGAGTTCGATTAGTCGAGTCAGGTCTGACGTGGATGGTCCCGCCACAATGAGATGGCTGCTTTGGTGGTGCGGTCGTTCTCGGATACAGCTGGTGGACGAAGAGGTCGGTGACGGTTTTTTTTTATTTATAATAAAAGGTCATTTTCTTCGACTCAGTTCCAAAAAACAAGAGGGACCTCTCGCGGGACGGACATGGGATCCATGTGAATCATTTGCACCAATATGAAGTTCTGACCATAGGATGTGATTACGTGGCATAACGTTGTGGCTTGTTGTGGATTATAGTATCAATATATCGAGCTCATATTTATGATTTTACTTTCTTTTTCTTCTTATGATTTTACCTTTTGTACTTTGTTATCAACAACAATCATGAACGGATTATGAGCGTTCACATTGTTAATTTGGGATACTTATTCGGTACTAAAAAAGAAGTTTCTTTAATTTTTCCAAGCAGATTAAAAAGGTTTTTACTATTCCCACTTTTTTTTTTATGAAACTTTTATAAAAGTTAGTATGTTTTTAAAGTAGTCGAACACTTTCATAAATTACTAACCATACTTGGAAATTCAATACAAAAAAAATATTTAAATATTTTGTATCACTCTTAAAATATACTATAAATGATGTGGTCACAAAATCAATGATAAAGATGTCCATGAGTGTAAGAATAATCAGCTTAACCACTTAAAAAAAATGGTTATTACCGTATTAGTACTTGACCAAATTTGATTATGGTATTTAAACAGAAGAACAAATAAAAAAACGACGTCTCGAAGAAGTTAAAAAAAAAAAAAAAAAAGTCGGGTCAAACTTAGTTTTGACGAGAGGCAGTGTAATTTAAGGATATTACAAAAGAACACGGTCAAAGATTCTGACAAGAAGACGACAAAATAGAGGAACCAATTTGGAAGTGGAAAATGAAAGAGACTGTAAAAAGAAAAAAAAAAAGAGAAGAATGGAGCTATTTGGCTTTTCGAGGAGATGTAAGGTTCGTTTAGGTACCAATTGAGGGAAGATTGTAGGACCACTCTCACAGTTGGATTCTCATTGCTTCCGACTAATTTCACTTATTTTAATCTGTTATGACCAAATTATGTTATATAATCATTGTTTAGTATTAGTAGAGTATACAATTTGGAAGATCTTTTGGAAATTGAAATTTTATCAGTCAGAATCTTCTCGTTAGACGCCGCTGTTTCTGCTTCCTCCCTTTGACCATCCCTCAGGTCTCAACAACTATTTTTTTTTCTTGAATTTCTTTTAGTTTCATGATCTTTTTTAGAAGTTAATTATACTATTAAACTACAATTACTAACTGTATTAATATCCTAATAATTTATCAAAAAATTATAGTAGTAGTATAATCTATATCAATAGTTGTACTGCTTATTATAAGTAGATAGCTTAAATTTATAAATTCGATGTCAAAGTTCATAAATAAGTTCTGCTTCGAAACCAATGTTTCTGAATTTTATAGCCTCCTTAATAACGTTTCGATGTCTTAATTCTAAACACAAAAAGTCCATAGTTATGATGAGGATGTGTGGTTAATAGATTTACTTGCATGGTAATGTTTGTTCTGTTTCCTCCATATTTTATAAATTGCAGCTTGCTAGCCGAGAAATCTAAGTTTTGAGTGTTGCCGTGTTTTGAAGGGATCGCTAGAACCAGTTCATTAGTCAATGTTGTTTTTGATGACCAAAGTTGGAGCTTATAAGTGATTATTGCGTCCTAAAATTAGCTGCAATAAAAAGGAAGAAGATGATCTTGAGATCTTTAAGGTCTTAATGAAATAAGTTGCAATTCAGGCACTGAATGTGTAAAAGTATCTTTACTTTGTGCTAGACAAGCTAGATCTTTAAGAAAATATTTTACCAATGAATGCATAAATCCAATCAAGTGAACAAATTAAAGCCATTTTTAATAAACTTATGCAACTTTGCTACGAATTTAAAAAAAGATATTTGCAAATAATACGATTTCATTTCATTTTTTTTGTTTCAGTCAATTGATAACCATTTAAATGGTACACTATTTACGTTGCATTAAAAAAAATAACAATCAAATACAATGGAAAATACATGTTGCTTTTGGACAAATACACTAAAATTTTTTATGAAAATCAAAGCTACTGGATGAAATTTGAACACCACCTAATTAGCTTCGAATGGTGGGTGCGGTTGGGGCGGACAAAATCATTTGCGGATTGGACCGCTTTTAATTTACCATTCGTGAATTGTAAACCGCAGTGATGTGGACCCAAAAAAATAAAAGAAAACCGCTGCGGACCAACTGCGGACCACTTTTACATACAAATAAACTTGGACCGCAGCGGTTCGTTGTCCATCCTAAAAATGGAGCGGTCTAATCCGCCAACAATTTAGTCCGCCTTTTTTAGTGCTTCCATTTAGACCCTATAGATAAAATATGGAGGAGGAGTATTGAAGAATGAGAAGAAGAAAAAACAAGTGCGTGCATAGCACTCTTCGTCGACTAAGAGACATCGAACCTAACAAAAAAATGTCAGCCTCACATGTTCTTACCTAAGCACGACCTCACACACTCACACCACCGAATCCAACCTGCCTACCTTCACGGGGGATTGGCCTTGCCGGTCTCTAAAATTTGTGTAGAAGACTAGAAATGTACTTCGTCAATTCTACGAATTTTTTTTTTTTTTTGTAAGACATGGAACTGTGGGTTAATACTCATTTTTCGTTTTTAACAAAAAAAAACCTATAAAAGAACCAAAAAGTTATTTAACTAGAAGAATATGAAATATAATAGTCGAGAGAATTTGGAGTAGAATCTAAGAAACAACCGTACCAAAAGTCACAGAATCATAATTCATAATCATGTATTATAAACACATTATTTTGTCTAACCAGCATACAATAAGACGCTTCCGAATCAAGATCCAAGCGAAGTAATGGATTATGGGTTGTGTCAATCTTGTTTGTCCTTACGAATTTTTTTTTTTATGTATATAAAATTTATGATATAACATTTAGAAACTTATCCAAACGATTCTGGTTATACTGTTGCCTTCTCATTGGTTGTATTTCGTTTCAATCAGAAAACGATAAGACACAATATTAGATCACTGGACCAAAGATGGCGAAGTGAAATACAACTGATAGAGAGATTGTAAATGAGCCCAAATTGGGCTTTAAACCTGTAAATGGGCCCAGATCGTCAAATTTGTGATAGTTCGAGCAGTCATGGATGCGTCTCTTTTGGAAAACTTACTCGAAATAGATAGATTTTTGTCAGCTAGAATGGGAAACATGAACCTATACTTCAAAAAGGATTCCACATTTGGAAACATATTAAGAAAATTGTTAAGGACCTATTTACTCTCTCACTACAAAAAAAAACTCTAAAGATGAAAAACTAAAAGAGAGAGGTTTCAGTTATGACGAGGAGGCCGAGTGGACGGCTTCGGATAATCTGCAAAGAAGAGCGGCGGCCGACGATGGCGGTGCTTCACTGCACCCGGCACAAACCGAGAAACCTTAACCGGCTCTTTAGATGTCAAACCAGAGATAACATTTTGATCCTAACCCACAGAAAAAAACAAAAGGAACTTTTAGTTTTGACAAGGTAAAAGATAGATTCCGCTAATACGAATAATATGAAAGTGTAAATTGAAAAGCTAATGAAACTGAAATGTGGAGCAAGAACCTTGACAAGCGAAAACCGAGACTCCGTGATATGAACATTGTCGAGGTGACGAGAATCAGAAAGATGCAAGAGGAGAAACAAGAGAAGAATAGAAGCAACGTGGATTGAGCTCATTGGTCACAAACAGAAACAGTTCACAAGTGTTAACGACTATAAGGGTTAAACGTAAAAGGACTTAGTAGGTGGTGGACGCTATATAATAAGAGCAAGTTCACACATAAGTATTTGAAAGTAAGAAAGGAATAAACAAAGTTTTTTTTATTTTATCAATCCAGATGAATGTGCTGGAAAAGCTCATAGGAAAGGCCAAAGATGGGTCAAAAAGAGAGAAAGAAACAACAAAAGGAAAAGGACATTTAAACCTCGGTGAAAAACGAGTGATTTACTACATCTTGTCTCCACTTGAGACCAAACCCCAAAACTTACCGACCACAACGGTAAAATATTCTATTAATGCAAGCTAGTTTCGAATTGTATCATTATTATATTCAGTGTGAAAAACTTAAAGCACTTTTTGAAGGCATTATTTTAATTACCTTAATGGTTTTGTCTGCCTCGAGAATGGTTTGGAGGTTGACGATGACTGTTAAACACCACTTTTTTGAGCTTTGCCACAATCCACGAGACATCTTGTCTTCAAAAAGTCCTCTTGAATTGCCCAAATCCTGCATGTTTCTAAAACAAATAACACATGTTAGTTCAAAGTAAAAGAGCTTCAAGAACCAAGAACCCAACATCTGGACCAAGAATGTTCCCTGAGAATGTCTTTCCTCTGTTCCAAGAAGCCATGAAACCTGCAAATTCAAGCTAAAGAAACCGGTATAGAGTAGACAGGAGGACCCAGCTTTAAGGAAACAGTTGAGCAATTGATGATACCACAGAAAATCTATTGGATCAATAACAATAACAATGCATTCTTTAGTTAACTCCTTTTCTTTTGTTTTATTGTAAAATTACACGTTCTTATACAAATGGAGGTAGCATCAGCCCAGAAGTGCATTCACATAGACTGGTTACTAACTCCAGAGAATGAAGCCTCCAACATCAGACTGCAACAAGATATTTTACGAACCGCCAGGGCTCTGCAAATATCAGAGCTTTATTTATCCCACAAGAGCAATGAAATGAAAAACACACTACAGCCTCTTCCTCTTGCAAAGTCTGTTGCTCGAATGCCTCCTATTTACAACAGAACAACGGTTCTAAATGTGTGGTGGTGAGTAAAACTTAAAATACAAGGATTTTTCCTGATCCGTTTATCTTATGCTGGATGAACCTGAGCTCGAAATGGAAGTGCTCATTACTTTAGGAAAACTGTCGTCACATCTGGAGAAGATTGTTCACTGTTACAGAAACAGAATTTGTTCTTTGCAGGTCCTGCAAGAAAATTGAGTCGCAGTAGGTTTTATTATCAAGTCACAATAATCTTACAACTAAACAATTTGGCATCTCGTAGTATTCATCACTTAAAGACCCCCGACATGTGCAAACAATGTGAACAACAAATGGCCATGGCAATTTATGCCCATAAGTTTTTTTGATGAAAACTCTGCTTCACATATACATCTATGCAAATGTTTCCTGTCCACCAATGCAGAAAACTAACTAAATGACCAGCCAATATCTCGAGACATGTCACCTGCTCTTCAAAGCATACAAAAATACCGACTATGCATCTAATATTTACCTGGAAAATGATTTCATCAGGCACATGTGGCAGGACTTCCCTCACTGTCTGGACCATAGCTAGTATACTCGCCATGTTATTTGCTGCACGAGAGACAGTTCTCAGATGCAGACCACCTGTTCCTCTACCAGCACCAGGAGGAACATATGTAGACGGAGTCGATGCTTGCGAAGGATTCATTGGCCAGAGACCCCAAGACGCATCGTCACGTGCAGTTTGAGCATAACCTTCCCCAACAGATCCGAGATGCCTCATCATCATTTGAACCTGCCCCAGCCCAACGGATCTGGAGCCTGCAGAGGTACCCGCAACATCAATACCCTGATCTGACCATGTTTGCAGCCAGCTTGGATCCAGTCCTGAGTTTCTATATGGCATGAGAAAAAGGTGAGAACTGCTAATCCCGTTCAAGAAAGCCAGTCTTCAAAAAGAAAAGCTTGGTACTCACAGAACAAACAATTACTTGCTATCCAATAGAACCAAGCATAATTAGACAATGCATAGTATTTTAGCACGGGAAATACGAAATCACAGGAAGTGGAAGTGGATGATGTTGTTATGAACACACTATTACTTTAATGCACTTGAGAAGAAAATATTATGATGGAACAATGAACCCAACCTCCAAGGATCATTTTCAGTGGAATATGACGTCTCGGTTGGAAACATCCCAGTGGTTAGTGCATGCACAGAATTGTTTTGCCTCTCAAATTGACGGGCTAATTGTTCATCACTTGAGACTTCTCCTCTGCTAGGATTCGCCTCACTTTCAGTTCTACCAACAAAAAGAGGCTTACGGCATGTAGGACAAGAGTAAACCCCATTTAAACCTTGATCCAACCTGCCAGTGTCAAAATATCATCATGATTAATAGTTCTCACAGATTCTTAACAGCAAAAGAGTGGCAGCATAACAGAGCTACCATACCAAGATCGCAGGCATCCAAGATGAAAAAGGTGGTTGCAGTTAAGTCTCTTAGCCTTAGCCATTGGTTCCTATCATTCATAATGGTTCCAAGACTGGTTAGCTACTGAAAAATGAAAAGACGCTAATAACTATCTAGCAGAAGCATACCCGACATATAGCACATTCGTCATCATATCCCCGAAGCTCTTCTGAAGTTGCATCAGGAAGAGCTGCATGAAGAGCACGTAAAGCTACTCTCAGTTTGATGTATCCTTTTATTCGTTTCAAAATTGCACTTAGTAAGGCCTACCAAAATCAGACGCAAAGAACTCAACATTTAGATCTGTGCCTATTAAGCAACCAGTAAAGTGGCATTTTTAAAAAGAAAGTCCATTAAGAGACTTACACGTATGTTGAGAAACAAAACTGCATCCACCAGATGAAAGGCCATTCCATGGAGCCACCAGATATACAGATAATGACCGAGGGCCATTACCAAGGTAGCCATGTCTAGGAAGAAACCAAGGTTCCGGTTGAGGAGGCCTTTCCATTCCAATAATGAGCCTATTCAAAGGACAAGAGGTCAAGTCAGCAATGTGTACGTGCAGTCTAATAGAAAACATATTACAATCATATGCCGAAAGAAAACAAAACCTGCTGTCATAGAATCAAGAAACTTCCATCTTTGGCAGTCTGAATTCTTGACTGCTAAGTGGTTGATCCACAAATCAAGCAGTTGAAACCCGTGAATCAACAACGCCTGCAAAATGATCAATTAGGAGTTGATCAACCATTTATTTGTTAGGCATGGTCACAAAGAAGGGCAACATAAAAGATGAATACAACTAATCTTACTCAAGTACCTGCAAGGTCTCAAAAGCTATACTGCATGGCTCAAAAAGTAACAATAAATACACAGGTGAACCAATTGTATAGTATATCATTAGGGAAACCTTTATCCTGCAAGATTGGACAAAATTAATCCAGAGACGAACAACAAGTTCAGTCTTCAATCACTACAACATATTATAATACTCCAGAGCTCTGGTGTATTAATCAAAGATATTCCTATATTCTCCAAATGGAATTGCAGTCTGATAGAACATATGGGAACTCTAGACACAACATCTTATCCGCTCAATATAATGGTGTCTGGCATATGCGCCCTCAGAGCATACTAAAGCTTCTGATTCGTCTTATGAGCAGAACATTACACTGCTTTCATTAGAAACTATATCATGACAGTCATGTGCACCATTCAGAGACTTAAGTCGATTTGTTTTGCCTCCTTTAAAAATACAACTATACCCAAGTTTTGTTTAAGAAAAATATCTGCTTCTAGAGATAGAAGGCAGGTGGAAACAGCACATTCACATTTTGAAAAAAAACGAGTTGAAAAAGCTGCAATTGAACACATGATATCACAAAATTGAGGAAATACCAACACAAATCAGCAGAGAGGACCATGAACAGTGCTGAATACACACGAAAGTATGTCCAAGGAGTAGATGAAGGAGATGCATTCAATCGTTCAAGCCGATCTCTAGCCAAAGCTTGAAACATCTACACAACATTTCACTACACATTAGGGTGTCTAGAAAAGAAATTCAGCACTTTCTAATCACATAAGTCAAGAAAGCCAATATTTTGTGCAACCTGTATGCCATACCTTTAGAGTACACAGAACAGTCAACCAGAGTGTCCATAGAACCCCCTGAAATACTGTTGGTGGAACCACCAATGGCAGAAAAGTTCCCTAAAAACAGGAGTAATCAAGAGGGTTATTGACGTAAAAAAGCATACATCTGCATATAACTCAAAGTAAGGCAAACAGAACAGATATGCCAATCAAATAAAGTGGTCAAAATGCTGCTCCTGTGCCATTACTGCTTGCTATTTTAAGTAGAATTTCTTCTTCACCCTTATTTTGCGACAATTAAGACATTCAGTAAAAGAAACAACAAAATATCCGAGATTATATAAACTATATAGAAAATGTGAGTTGGTTTCGGTTGCAATCTACTGTCTCTCGTCAAAGTACAAACAACTACCTTGTAAATGATGTAATTGGCAAGTCTTTCCACCAGCTTTTTAGTTTCAATGGCATATAGATCCCCAAAAAACAGAGTCTGCAGAGAATTTTAAGAGCTATTAGATCCTCACAAAATGGTTGAAAGACATTTCCCAAAACAGCTACTCTATAATTATTACCCTACAAGTATGTGCAGATCACTGAGGCAACAAATAGCACGGAGTTCTATCTACTTAAGTTTTTTATTTATTTGATATAAGCCATTTAACTAGCTCTTTAGGTCAGAATTACTTGCTTCTTACATCACAACTAATTACTTGCTCTTTAGGTGTAAACTAATTTTCCATGCTGGTTCTACTAACCAAACTAAGAGCTGTAGATTGAACATCCATTCAAAGAAAAGAATATGAGTTAGAAGGCGCTTGAGTAAGACTGAAAGTAAAGCTAACAAATTAGGAGGACAGCCACCATGAATTAGAATTTGAGAAAGCTAACCAACGAAAATAGCTTAAAACTAAAGCTTAAAATAAAAAGAGGTCACGCTTACCTTGAGAGTAAGAACCAGAAGAATGTAAACATTGAGCACAAAACTTGCCAACAAGGCAATTGTAGTGTGAGAACCAAGAAGAAGCTCAAGGGCATCCTGAGAATCCCCTAAAGACAAGTTCTTGGTGATTAACCCATCAGCTCTAAGTCTATCCAGAGACAACTCAGTCCATACTTGTAAACCCACAAAGCTCAAAGCTGTTGTTGCCACGGAAATGGGTAGATATCTAATCCTCATTAGGAACTGTTACAGCCTTCTCACTCAGACTTTAACTCACAGAATCTCATTTGAATCAAATTAGCATGACATCACCTACATCAACATGATTTTTTGCATCAGTATTAAAACTTGTAAGTCTAAGCAACCAAAATCTTATGTAAGTTGGAGAATTTTGAGTTTAAAATTTCAAATTTGTATATAACGTCGGCTCTGGGAAGGTCAATCGCAGCAAGTACATGATCGCAAAGTTCACAGGATCGAGCAATTGAGAATCAGAAAATATAATAAAAATACCAAAACAGAAGAAAAAGGAGAATCAATTTAATCAAAGGAGAGAGATGATGAGCTGAAACAAGGGAAAAAACTCAACGAAAAATCGAGGTCATGATTGATTCTGCAGAAAGAGAAATGGATCAAACCTGATCGGAAAATTCTCTTCAGCACCGGCGGCAATTGCGTCCTCTCTGTCTCTCTCTCTCTCGATTTTTTTCTTTTCTTTTTTTTTTAAAAATGTAAAAATCTACAAAATTATTATTGATAAAAACGACAAGTGTCAAAATTTTAAGACCGCGGTAAATAAAAAAGTTACTTAATTTTGACTTCGACGACGTCGACTCGCCGGAGTGCTATGGTCGCCAAAGAATGGCCACAGGGTCCAACTAAAATACAAACACTTAATCTCCTTTTTTTTATTTTTTATTTTTTGTAAACGAATCTCACATTTTAAGAATGAAAGACTTTGATCCATTAGTTTTACAAGTCTGAAGAGATATTGTATGTAACTAATATGAATGCGATCAAACTTCACATAGATCATACATGTAACCAAAAAAAGTCAAAAACACTAAACACATAGGACCGTGAAATTTTAATTTCATTGATTCACCAAGAAAAAAAGAACGAACAAACTCGTTAACTCGTTAACACTTAACACATAGGACCGTGAAATTTTAATTTCCTTAACGCACATATAAACACAAACTCTAGTCAACGTTTATGTGACGAACATTATTACGCTCATCCTCTTTAATCTTAGGAATCACCACTTTCAACACACCATTCTTCATCTCCGCCTTAATCTCATCAGTCTTGTATACTTTCTCCGGTAAACTTATCCTACTCGTAAACCTCCGTCCATCTCCAGAAACATCTTCTTCCACCTCCTCTGTTTTCCCTTCTCCTCTAATCACCAATGTGTTCTGTTCTAGAGCTAGTTTCACATCCTCTTTGCTAAGTCCCGGCATATCGATCCTTAGATGTAACGCGTCGTCTTTCTCTTTCACGTCCCATCCACGTCTGACTCCAGAAGCTCCCATTCCACGTGTAGCTGATACTAGAGGGCTTTCGTTGAACTGATCCATGAAATTTAGCACCTGGCTCAAGCTTCTCGTCGGAGTAAACGGATCGAAGATATCTAAAAAAAAAAAAAAAACGAACCATATGTTCAGATTCGTCAGGTCTCCGCGATAAAATCAGATTTATTCGATGGATCAATCGCAGACATTTGTAATCTAAAGCGAAATTGGACGGAGGAACTAACAGCATTCACAATTTAATTGAAAGAATCGTTTGGTTTGAGAAGTGAGAAGACGATTTACCTGAGAAGAAATCGCCGCCGCGGCGAGAAACATTTCGGTGTGAGCGATGGTTCCTATCGACGCCGTCATCGTCGTCTTCATAGTTTCTGACGGCGTTAGTATTGAAGAGGCGAGAAGAAGCAGCCGCTGGACGAATGGATCTTAAGGAGCGAGGGACGACGGTGGAAGAGAGAAGTCTTCTGAGAGCTAGAGACGATGACGCCATTTTTGCAAATGAGAAGAAGTTAGAAGAAGCAAGTGATTAGATATTTTCAAGCTCGATTAGATATTTTTTTTACTCTTTGAACGAAGAAAAAGTTGTTAGAGAAAACGATTATATAGTAAGGAGTAGAAGGCGCTGGAGAGTGGAGGAGGGTCGCTCGCTCAAGGATGGTTCTAGAAGTGCGTGGTCTCCAAGTAAATAACGTTTTTCCATTTTCTCTGACGGCCCATCACTTTTGGGCCCAGATTTGTGAATTTATCTTCGGTTTTGTATTGATTTAAGATTTGTAGTACCGATTGAAAATCGAATTTCAAGTCGGTTTAGATCGATTTGATTCAGTTTCTTCTTCAGTGTCTGCGAAATCAGATGATCTTCTGTTCAAAATCATCATCGAAGTTGAAGAGAGTCTGAGGGTAATCTGGTGATCTCCGATCAGGATGATGCTGGATCTAGGTCCATTCTCAGATGAGAAGTTCGATGCGAAGCGATGGGTTAACGCTTCGTGCCAAGCGCGTCACCCACAGGATTCGCTCGAGAAACACCTTGTGGATCTGGAAATGAAGCTCCAGATTGCTTCCGAGGAGATCGGAGCGTCTCTTGAAGAGCAAAGCGGAGGCGCTCTCCTCCGTGTCCCTCGCGCCACACGCGACGTTTTGCGCCTCCGTGATGATGCCGTGTCTCTGCGTGGTTCTGTTGCTGGAATCCTTCAGAAGCTCAAGAAGGTACATAGTTTCTGCTGATTCTTTGGATTCTTTGATTCTGAAAACAACTTAAGCTTTCGTTTGGAGATTAAATCTGAGCTTTTGTTTGGATCTCCTCTAGCAAATTAGATCACAAGTTATAATGCATTAATCATGGGCAGTGTCATTAAACTAGATCATAAATCATTGCAAATGATCTGATTTAATCAGCACTATGTGCATTTGCGTTTGGCAATTTAGTTGATTTTGGGTCTTCTTTAAACTGTGCTATTGCATATCTTTCTCAGCAGAGTTTCGTAATTCGTGTTCTTATCGAAAATTGGTACTTGCAGGCAGAGGGCTCGTCAGCAGAGTGTATAGCTGCCCTTGCTAGAGTGGACAATGTCAAACAGAGAATGGAGGCTGCCTACAAAACGCTACAGGTCAGTATGCACAGTAATTGTGTGATTTATCATGTGGACACTTGGGTAGATCATCAATTGATTCTCTTCTTTCTGGTATATGGACAGGATGCTGCCGGGTTAACTCAGTTAAGCTCAACGGTTGAGGACGTTTTTGCTAGTGGCGATCTTCCACGTGCTGCAGAAACTCTTGCCAGCATGAGAAATTGCTTGTCTGCCGTTGGAGAGGTAGTTTAATATCCGCTTCAGTACTGTATGGATTTGAGTCTTTTGTCGTCGCCACTTTAACTCCAGTTTTGATCAACAGGTTGCAGAATTTGCTAATGTTAGGAAGCAACTAGAGGTCTTGGAAGATAGGCTGGAGGCGATGGTCCAGCCACGTCTTACTGATGCATTAACATATCACAAGGTTGGAACCCATATATCTTGAAACCGTAATAATTTAGGCTGTGGTATTTGTTGCTATATTGGACTGAAAAACCCTTCCCCCAAAATGGCAGGTTGATGTTGCCCAAGATTTGCGAGGAATTCTCATCCGGATTGGGAGATTTAAGTCTCTGGAGTTACAATATTCAAAAGTCCGTCTAAAGCCGATAAAACAACTCTGGGATGATTTTGATACAAAGCAAAGGGCCAACAAGCTTGCCAACGAGAGAAGTGAAAGTCAAAGGTTATCTAGCGGTGATGAGTTTCAATTGACATCACCTCAGACATCATTTGCCAGTTGGCTACCAAGCTTTTACGACGAGTTGCTACTCTATCTTGAGCAGGAGTGGAAATGGTAATTGTTTACTTTTTCTTACAGTAACTATATATATTTACCAGGCCCTTCCAGTGACAGTATGTCAGATCTTTATACCCAATCATATGATTGCAGCTTAAGTATCAATCACTATGTACGTTTTTGCTTTCATGATTGATCAGGTGTATGGTTGCCTTCCCTGATGACTACATGACTCTCGTCCCAAAGCTGTTGACTGAGACCATGGGAGTACTGGGGGCTAGTTTTGTTTCTCGTGTTAACCTTGCAACAGGGGATGCTGTTCCTGAAACAAAAACACTCGCCAAAGGTTGGATATGATGTCAGTACAGTTTGAGTGTTAGATTTCCTTCTTAGTCTAGTCTTTTTACCCAGCTGGATTGAGATTGCGTTGCTTCTTTGGTGGTTCTTTTCTACTATCATCATGCTTTGATAGATAGTTATAAGAGTATTAGTTTCTTCTGCCTTTGCATGAGCTAAATTTTTAAGTTGTTCTTGTTAGCTTTAGTTTTGCGCGTAGTGGCCAATGTCATGAATCTGTCAATTTGCAAGAGAGACTTGCAAGGAATCTGAACTTTTCTTATTAAACGACTTATGTGTAACATTTTTCATGTAGCGACTGCAAATTTTCCTAACGATTATTTTCATTTGTCTTATATCTATATCTTGTGTATCTAGGAGAGTACTGACAGTTCTGATGTTTTCCTTGAAAAGGTGTGATGGATCTATTATCCGGAGACTTGCCTAAGGGTATTAATATTCAAACCAAACATCTTGAGGCTCTGATTGACCTGCACAACGTAACTGGGTCCTTTGCAAGAAATATTCAGCACCTGTTTGCCGAATCTGAACTTAGGGTCTTAATAGATACGCTGAAGGCCGTGTACTCACCCTTCGAATCATTTAAGCAAAAGTAAGTTTTTAAGTTGTGTACTCCTCATGTCTTTTATCCGTTTCTAGGATTTATGGATTTTCTTATTTTTCCATTGAAACTTTTTTGCCGTATGGTTCTTCAAGACTGTGTGTGACATGAGAGTTGATCATGCTTTAGGTATGGGAAGATGGAACGTGCTATTTTATCCTCTGAGATTGCAGTGGTGGATCTGAGAGGGGCTGTTACTCGTGGTGTTGGGGCTCAAGGAATCGAACTCAGCGAAACGGTACGTAGGATGGAAGAGTCTATTCCCCAAGTTGTTGTTCTTCTTGAAGCTGCGGTTGAAAGGTGCATTGGCTTCACTGGTGGCTCAGAGGCAGACGAGCTGATACTTGCATTAGATGACATAATGTTGCAATATATCTCTATGCTCCAAGAAACACTCAAATCTTTGAGAGTTGTGTGTGGAGTGGATAGTACAGGTGATGGAGTTGGCTCAAAGAAAGATGCAAGTGCAGAGAAAAGGGAGAGCTCTCGCAAGATGGATTTGACTTCAAATGAGGAGTGGTCCATTGTCCAGGGAGCGCTACAAATTCTTACTGTAGCTGATTGTCTCACGAGCAGGTCTTCGGTATTTGAAGCCTCTTTGAGAGCCACTCTAGCTAGACTAAACTCCAGCTTGTCTATTTCATTATTTGGCACAAATTTGGATCAAAATCTATCACATTTGAAAAGTGAACAAAGTGCTGGAGATTTGTCTATGGCTGGACGAGCTTCCCTGGATGTGGCAGCTATTCGGTTGGTCGATGTTCCAGAGAAGGCTCACAAACTCCTAAACCTGTTGGAGCAGGTACTAAAAAAGTGTAGTCTTAATTATGAAGAATCTGAATTCACTGTACAATATTTCATGCGTAACGTTTCCTTTTTCCCTTGTTTTGTGTCAGTCTAAAGATCCACGATTCCATGCACTGCCTTTGGCGTCTCAGAGAGTCGCTGCGTTTGCCGACACAGTCAATGAACTTGTCTATGACGTCCTCATATCAAAAGTCAGGCAACGCCTTGGGGAAGTATCGCGCCTACCAATCTGGTCTTCAGTCGAGGAACAAACTGCTTTTCATCTACCAAACTTCAGCTCATACCCTCAGTCTTATGTTACAAGTGTTGGAGAATATCTCCTTACTTTGCCTCAGCAGCTTGAGCCTCTAGCTGAAGGAATCTCAACCAATGGCGATTCAAACAACGAGGATGCACAGTTCTTTGCAACCGAGTGGATGTTCAAGGTAAGTCTAATTTAGCTTTAGTCAACCACGAATCGCAATAAACTAAGACCTTAACCACTGAATTAAAAAAACAGGTAGCAGAAGGCGCAACAGCTCTGTACATGGACCAACTGAGAGGAATCCAATACATTTCAGACCGAGGAGCACAACAACTCTCTGTAGATATAGAGTACTTGAGCAATGTGCTTTCGGCTCTGTCCATGCCGATTCCGCCCGTACTTGCAACTTTTCAGACGTGTTTGGCTACACCAAGAGGTGAGCTCAAAGATGTGATGAAATCAGAAGCTGGTAGTGAACTCGATTTCCCTACAGCTAATCTTGTCTGTAAGATGCGTCGTATCAGTTTCGATTAGTCTCAAATCGTTGGGGGTCGAAACCCAACGTACTTTGGTGTCTACGAGACTTAGCTAACAAATCAGTTCGGCCATTGTCGTATTGTATTACACATTGTGAAAATTTTGATGCAATATAAGAAGACAAGTTTCATATAAATTTTAGTAAATGGTTTCTTGATAACGTAATGAAGCATAAAATCGAAAGTTTGAGAGAGAGTTCAAGACACTACAAAATCAAATGATTTTCAAAAGTAAAATAATCTACCAAACTCAACCTGTTTTTTTTTTTTTTTCACAATAGTGTTCTTTATATATTATGGAGCCAATACAACTAGTAAACAGTTAAGCCTATTACAAGGTCTGGAGACAAAGCTCTAAGAAAGAGAGACAGACAGTGAAATAAAGATAACAAACTAAGCTTATAAACGATCGTAAGCAAGCTCGAATGGATCAAAGATTGGCAACAAACTAACAAGGACTTAATAGAAGGAGCAAATCTAGCAGATATTCTAACAGAAAATAAAAGACTAAGAGAGGGTTGAACGAATCTCTCACTTAACCCCTGTCCCAGAAACCTTTACACTTAACGCGCGACCGGCAGAGCCATGAGTGCAATTGAATCAACCCGAAACTTCTGCAAGAGTCTCGACCATTGAGATCCTAAAACTCAACCTGGTTTATTTTTATTTTTATTTTTTTGCGTCAAACATCGATTATATTGAATATAACAAATCAGTACAAAGATAAGGTTCTAGCCAAATTGGCGGATGTACAGAACCAGAATAAAAAGAGGAAACTAAACAGCCCTTATGAGCCAGAGTATGAGCCACAATATTACATTCTCTTTGAACAAAAACAAAACTTAACCTAGTAAACTTTGTTGCCCAAAAGCGAATATCCTGTAGTAGTGTAGAAATCGTCACATCCGTTGTTTTACCAATGAGGGTTATTAACAAGTATTTCACAATCGCCTTCAAAGATGATACTCTTATATCCTCTGATCCAAGCTTGTTGTAATGCCATTAATAATGTCTTTGTTTCTGCTTCCAAAGGAGAATTGGCTACCTGAAGCTTAGAAGAACCCCAAGATTTATCATAGTATGTGTGTATGTGTATCAAAAGATGCATCATAGTTGCACTTAACCATGGAGTGAGGCGGACGGGTCCACCGTAAGCGGGGTTCACTTGGAGGAAGTGAATACAGACTACCTTCGCGGTTAGGTTGACTCAACCTGGTTTATATCAATGAAAATTGCTTTCAATATGTTTTCTCTATCCAAAATACTATTATTATAATTTTTTTTTTTTTCTCTTTATTTTTTTGGTATTTCTTTATTCAGTTCTTATCTAATTAAAAAAATTCCTATTTATTTTCTTTTTAAATCATACTACTAAGTTTTTTTCCTTATCATATTTCAAACATTCTATTAAGTATTTTAAATTTCTTACCATGCTATTTTTCTTTTTAACGTCTTAATTCATTTTTTGTGCTTTAAATATTTTCTTAAGATGTAAAAAAAAAAAAAAATCTTATGTTTACATTTTAAAATAACGATGAATTTAATTGAATATTTTAAAATTAAAATATATATGAACAAATTATATAAGTTTACGATAGACGCCCTTTGTTCGTGGCGAACGAAACCCTAATCATCACTTGTGCAATTTTGTTCGTCATCCTCTCGAAATTTTCTTCAATTTGATTCTGCAATTGCCTTATTATCTCTCTATATTCAGTCCGATTTGTTCCTAGCCCACCATGGATGCTCAGCGAGCTCTCTTAGACGAACTTATGGGCCAAGGTGAGTAAAATCTAGTTTCAGTTCTATCCCTGAAATTGAGCTCTAGAAAGCTTTAATTATTGTTATTTATGTGAAGAATTTGTTGAATTTTTTGTTTAATTAGCCAATAACAGAAACGAATTTGCTCTCGATTTTGGTTGCAGCTCGTAATCTGACAGACGAAGAGAGAAGAGGGTTCAAGGAGATTAAGTGGGACGATAGAGAGGTCTGTGCATTCTATATGGTTCGGTTTTGTCCTCATGACCTCTTTGTTAACACCCGAAGCGATCTTGGAGCATGTTCGAGAATTCATGATCCTAAGTTGAAAGAGAAGTGAGACTCCATTTAGATCTTCATTATGTTTATTTGATTTTTCAGTGTTCGTAAAAAGTTTTCATTCGATTCTCAAGTAAACCATTTACTGTAGTATTCTACTCCTAAAATCATTTGTGGCTATCTTGTTTGTTTATGTCCATCAATGTTATCTGTAGAGGTTAAGATTAAGCCTACCTGAGAGTGCCATTTTACGCATTGTGTTAATGAGTTTGATTTTTTCTGTTTCAGCTTCGAGAATTCTCCAAGGCACGATTCCTATGTGCCTAAATTCGAGGCTGAGCTTGCACAGTTTTGCGAGAAGTTGGTGCGTAATGCTTGTCATTCCTTTTTTTTTTTTTTTTTGACATTATAATCGATTCTCCTCTATTGCTGAGATTTGGAATTGGTTACAGGTGAATGATCTTGACAGGAAGGTTAGGCGTGGACGAGAACGCCTTGCACAAGATGTTGAACCGCCTCCACCTCCTTCTCTATCTGCAGAAAAAGCTGAACAATTGTCTGTTTTGGAAGAGAAAATTAAGAACCTTTTGGAACAAGTGGAAGCACTTGGTGAAGAAGGCAAAGTGGACGAAGCTGAAGCGCTAATGAGGAAGGTACTATTTGTTTACCATGCTGTTGAGTTCTAAAGAAGCTCTGAAAAAAATGAGTTTCCAAGTTTTGACAAAGCATACTATGATGATCCGCTTGATTCCTATCTATTTGCAGTTACACTCTATGTGACTCTTTTATTATGATCATAAATCTAGTGCACTGAACGCTTTTCTTTTGGCAACTCTGGTAGGTGGAAGCGCTTAATGCTGAGAAGTCAGTGTTGTTGCAACGACCAACTGACAAGGTACTCGCGATGGCACAGGAGAAGAAGATGGCACTGTGTGAGGTATGTGGTTCATTCCTCGTGGCTAATGATGCTGTAGAAAGGACACAGTCTCATGTCACTGGAAAGCAACATGTTGGCTATGGCTTGGTCCGGGATTTTCTTGCTGAACAAAAAGTAAGTCTCCGAATTAGTACTTGAATCTTGTTTCATTTAAGCTGTCACTCCTTGGAAGATGGTGATAGTGATGCTTTTTTGTTTTTTTTTTTCCAGGCTGCTAGAGATAAAGGAAAGGAAGAAGAAAGGGTAGTCAGAGGAAAAGAAGCAGATGATAAGAGGAAACCGAGGGAGAAGGAAAGCGAGAGTAAGAGGAGTGGTTCTAGTGATAGAGAAAGATATCGTGATCGGGACCGAGACAGAGATGGTGACAGACACAGAGACCGTGGTAGAGATCATAGAAAGCCTTATGACAGGAGATCGAGGAGTGGGAGAGATGGCCGTGATCGAAGCAGGTCACGATCTCCTCATGGAAGGTCTGGTCACAGAAGGGTGTCGAGAAGCCCCATTCGCCAGTACTAGTTTGAGACCCTTGTGGAAGGTCTGGTCACAGAAGGGTGTTGAGAAGCCCCATTTGCCAGTACTAGTTTGAGATAACGTGTTGTCACTATGTCTTGGGGCCAGGAACTTTGCAAATTAATGAGGTAGACAATGTGACATCCCCCCCTTAGTTTCATGAGCATGTGTTTTGTCCGTTTGGAACTTCCTTGTTAAAATTTATGGATGAAAATTGTCTTTCTACCGGTTCACAGCTATTCTAAGAGTTTGAGACCTTACCGATTCTCCTTCATCGGTTATTTGTT
The DNA here is from genome assembly GCA_900406345.1 of Erysimum cheiri. Lineage (NCBI taxonomy): Eukaryota > Viridiplantae > Streptophyta > Magnoliopsida > Brassicales > Brassicaceae > Erysimum > Erysimum cheiri. The sequence goes on from OVAQ01000099.1 coordinate 24,446, forward strand.
AAGAGGTCAAAGCGTTGAGGTAGGTATAACCATATAACTTTTACATTTTCCATTGCAATTCTCGATGCTTGGGATGCGTTTATTTTATCTTTTGGTACCCGTTTCAAGTTTGATATACCTTTCTGATTTAAAGACTACAGAATCGGGATTATTGGGCTTGAATGACACATACTATTTGAGGTAACAAATATATGACAGAACTCATCCTTACTAGAAAGTTGGGGTTTTGAATTTGTTTATTTTCTTCGAGTTCTCTGTCTGCACTTAGGTGTATAGACAGGAGGAATAACAATCTTTGGCTTTGGGGCTAGGTATAACTGTTGCATTTCTTGGAATCTTTGCTTGCAAAAAAAGCCTTCAATGTACAAGGAATCTCTGCAAATCCAGGACATGGACTGGGTGGATCTGCATTATGATTGATTTAAATTTGGTAAACTCGCTCTGCTGTTTATGAACTTTATGATAAACTTTTCCTAATTCCAAGACTGGAAGCACTATAAGAAAACAGTAGGTAAGGAATTCTCTGGTGGGAGCAAGAACAGGTCTGTGTTGAGGTTCCAAGAACAGGTCTGTGTTGAGGGCATAACCATCACAAAGCTGGAGGGTGTTTTTGTAAACCTGGCTAATCCCTGATCTAAACATATAGTACAACTTTTGTGTTTTTCTTCTCTGATTTATCCTGCTACTTTATAGTCTTTGATCCAAATAAAAAGCTCAGCATGTGAAACCCTTATTTTGGACCTCCTGGTTTTGCAGCTATACATAAGCTTCTTATATTTGGCAAACTTGTAAGACTGCAAATGGAAACACATGTGTGATGAACGACTTTTTCTGCCACCCTATTACAATCTCTGGTTAACTCCGACGAAATGAGAAAAATGACACAACATTAGTAAGAAAAATGATAGAACAGTTGGATAACGCATAGAACATTCTATCGACTTGCTTCCTCTTCCTCTCCCAAAAGAAGTTACCAATGGCATGACACAATCTCCAACCCAAAAATATTTCGCCAAATTTGTCATTTTTTTTTTCCTTCTGAAATTCATCCCGTTCCATTGCCTAATTGTTTTGTTTATATCAATTAAATAATATGTAGTAAAATTGAACATGTTTTTACAATAGGAGGTTTGAACTCAGGTGATAAAACAACCACGACACTAACACAAACGACTAGGTTACATGTTCTAATATAAGATAAAATGTTTTATTTACAGAAAATATGAACCCGTAAACCCCAAATATGTATGCATTAAGACTGAATTAGGACTGGTTAAAAAAAAAAAAAAAAAAAAACTGAATTAGGACTGAATGTATGCATTTTTGGTAAAGATTTTTGAAAACCTACTTTTTATCCTGTACTAATTTTTTTTTCCTTTCGCATAATTTCTTGTCTTTTCAATAATTATTAGTTTTTTTCTGCATTTACTATCAAAATAATAATTTATTAATTTACTTTAAAACTGTATATACTAATTTATTAATTTTCATTATATATTTAAATAATGCAAAATCCAAAAAAACCAACTTATCATATAAATCAAATATTTAAAAGAATATAGGTAGGTAGAAATCTAATGGTGTCGTTTGGGGGTTTTTGTAACTTTGGTTATTATTACTGAGTGCCCCAACGGCAACGTTTTAGTTCAGATGTAGCTTAATGAGTTGGGTGAGTCAACGGAAGAGAAGACCACTTAAAGTCTTTTAACTCGTTTGGTAATAGTTTGGTTTAAAGTGCAGAAAAAAACATCCCTTGAAGAAGTTTCAATGTCATTAAAAATCTAAAAACAACACACAGAGGAAGACGAACCTTTGAGATCATCACTCTTTGGTTTCTCCAATCCTTCATATGGTTCGTGAACATCCTTTTATCTCTCCATTTTCTTCAAATTCGATTTTCGCTGATCTAATTTTGGTTTCAGATGTCGGACGGAGGAGCACCGTCGAGGTACGTGAAGTTAACAAAGGAACAAGCTCCGGTCGATCAGATTAATCCCGGCGAACTCAATCAGCCGATTGAAGTTTCTCATGTATCTCTCTCTCTCTTTCCTCTACTGATCTGATTTTACAATTACGCATCTCAATTTTGATATCTCCTGTGTTATGGTTTAATCGAAAATGTTAGTAATTTCCACAAAAGATCCGTAATTTGTGTTCTTCAGATGATCAATTTGATTTTTGTTGTGTCAATTTCATTTACAATGTGATTAGTGATTCTTATATCGATTTCAAGAATTTTCAAATTCGATCTATTTGGATCTGTGTTCTGACTCTGTGTTAACTCATCCATAGCTAGCTGTTCACAAATGTAATGAGTGTGGCCAAGATTTGCCTGAGAATTTTGAAGCTCCTGCTGATGAACCATGGACTACCGGAATATTCGGTTGCACTGAGGACATGAGTAGTTGTAAGTTCTAATCTAAAAGTTGCATAGATCTGTTTAAAGCCATCATCAAGTGATTCATCTTTTACTAAAATTAAGAGCTTAAGTTCATATCTTCAATGTCATTCTTAGCTAATTTCGGTTTTCTTGCCTCGGTTTTGATTCGCTCTTTACAGTTTGGCAGGGACTTTTTTGCCCAAGTGTTCTATTTGGGCGTGTTTATGAAAATGTGAGTGAAGAGGAAACCTCGTGGACCAAAGCATGTATTTGCCATTCTATTGTAGTAGAAGGCGGACTTACGGCTGCATCGATAGTTGCTTGTGTTCCCGGTATAGATCCGCATACGTCGTTTCTTATATGGGAAGGGTTGTTGTTTGTTTGGTGGATGTGTGGGATATACACCGGAAATGTCCGCCAAACTCTACAAAGGAAATATCATCTCCAGGTAATCAAAAGCCCTTTCGATTAACATTTATAATCGATAAAACAGCGAAAAGAAACTGAAAAATGTGTGTGTTTTGTTTTGGTTGATGAAACAGAACTCTCCATGTGATCCATGTATGGTACATTGTTGCCTCCATTTTTGCGCGGTTTGTCAAGAGCACCGCGAGATGAAGAACCGTCTTTCCGACAACTTTGTGATGCCCATGACTGTTGTTAACCCGCCACCGGTTCAAGAAATGAGTGCTTCTGACCACAACTCTATTCCGGTTTCACACCATAGCTCTGAACTCGAGATGAGGCCATTGTAGACAGTCACCAATGTTCCCAAACAGATTTTCAAGGTTTTGTTTTGTGTCGACCTCATCCCTAAACTCGATTTGGTTTTGTTTCAAACTCACATAGATATGTATAATGTTTTATTCTTATCTCAAGAAATTAAGATTTTCTATTTGAATTATTATTATTCTACTAATATGCATTATTTTCTATACACGTAGCTTTGATATATTCTCTTTCTTTTGGATAAATACGAAGAAAAAATATAAGAATCTTTCAAAGATCGTAAAACGTTCTACGTTCCTAGTCCTATTAAAATAATGAAAATACCAAAATCTTTTTCTTATAAGTAACGATAACTACGAAATTAGGTACGCAAAGTCTCTGCCTTACGTTTATTGATTAGAAGATTACAAAGGACCACATCATACATATCCCCCAGAGAAGATGATGATCGGAGGAGAGATTCGTGACGGTGACGCAAAGTCTTTGTCAACGGCGGAATCACGAGTTTCTGCATCACTGCAATGTTTTCCGGCGAGTGTTGAAGGGTTACGTCGAAGGAAGAGTTTAGCTGAAGCTGGAAAGAGAGATATCTTATACGGAGAAGATGACGTGGCAGATTTGATGTTTAGAGAAGGTGAAGTTGAAGAAGATATGGTCATGAGAGCTTATAGAAGTAACGAAGCTATGAAATCTATACAAAACTTGAGACGAAGTCAACGAAGGTTCTTTTGTTCTGAATGTTTTGACTTTCTCAGACTTTTTTTCTCTAGATATCGAAACTAATTAATAACTTTTGGTTTTTTTTTTTAATGAAAAGCAAAAAAATATTCTTAACCTAGTTAAAAAATCATGAACATATGTCATCCGAAGATTGAAATTGATATACTATGGACGACAAGATTTTTATTATACATAACAACAGAACATTGTAATACATAAACGTTTTGAACATTGACTACAAATTTGTATCAAAGGCAGATTTTACAACAGAGTGATAATGGCCGAGACGAAGATAGCTAAGAGAGTTTTCAAGGCACATGAGAATGCGAGCACCTATGTTACATTAACATCATCTCTTCTTGAAAAATTTGCTGCCTCTCTTTCCGATACCGGTACCTTCGAGACTCGATGAGAGATGAGACCTTGTGTCTGGTCTCCATGTTAGTTCTTTGAGAAGGGAGAACAAAGACGACAGCGCGGGTGAAATTTCGCTGTCTTTTATGTTCTTACATGATACTACTCGCATGCTCTCAAGCTCTTCCCAGTGAAGAATTACTGACTCTAAGCCGCTTGTTGTTAAGACTGAGCATCCTTCCAAAGACAGAAACCTCACCCTCCTGCAATAACAAAAGGATGATCAAAAGCCTACACTTTGGCACCTTAGAGTAAAACTAGCAGAAGAGTTCAGTATTGCAGGGGAAATCTTTTTAGGGTTTGTGGAAGTTGTTAGACTTATCGACACATAAATCAAAGCAAAGAAACAGTCGATATTGTTCACTATTCATATTAACCATATCATGTGCAACATCAACACCAAGTTTTAGTTTATACGATATAGTTCAGTTAACCAACACAGTTAGTTTCTCAGAGAAGCTGCATTTCACTTTTTTGGCAGTTAAATGATACTATTATGATGTGAATAGATATAAGAAGAACAACAGAAAAACTATGGCTTCTGCTCTTTCAAGTAACCATTTGAATGACAATCCATGAATTCAATAATTGAAGGTAAGCATATATAGGGAAAATATCTAAAGCCAAAATTACCTTAAAGCTTTAGCCAAGCTGAAAGAATCATCATCCAATCCCCAACAATCCTGAATATTAACCTTAGGTACTCCATCACACACCTTAAACAATGCTCTCATCCCCTCCTTGTCATTCAAACAACACCTATTGAGTTGCAAACTCTCCAGAGCTGGACAAGATCCAAGCAACTTTTCCGGTCCAGGACTAGGGTCTATCTTTCTACACGACGAAATCCTCAAAGTCTTCAAACTCTCAAAATACGAAAGCGCCGCTATCCAACCATCATCCATTCTATGATCACAAATAGTCAATTCCTCAAGCACTTCACAACATTGCCCAATTGCTTTAATCCCATCAAAGCTACCTTCACAACCACTAAGCTCAAGCTTCACCAATCTCTTGCACCCTTGTGCTAAAATCGTCAACCCTATATCAGAAACCGATGAACTATACAATCCATCTACACTTCCAACCAATCTCAAAGCTCTCAGATTCTCACAGGCAGCAATACCACGCAAGAGATTGTCATTACACTTATGCAACTCTAGCTCCTGCAAATCCGAACAGTCCTCAGCTAAACTCAGTAATCCCAATTCAGTAGCATTAATCACAACAAGTTTAAGCAAATCACAACACCCTCTGCCTAAAACCCTAATCCCTCTATCAACCATTTCATTATCCAATAGATTCTCCTCAACAAAATCCCAATTCGACGACGAATCTGTCGATATATGAAACGAAATCGACTTGTGACAAAGCGAAATCCCAGAATTCCTCGACGGATTCAAACACGCGTTAACCAAATCAACATTCGTAAGCTTAGGAAACCTCGAAACAAGCCTCCCAGACAAGAGAAAATCCCAATCAAAAACCTTCATAGTCCGTAAACGCCGTCCCTGAAGATTCAACCACCGTTTACACACGAGTACCACATCGTCGTTCTGAGATTGAGGAAGCTTCTCAAGGATCTTAAGGAGAAGAGAATCGGACAAGGAAAGTGTTCGATCGACGTCGGAGAAATCAGAAGTTTGGGATTTAAACCTGGATCTTGGTGATTGAGCCTGAATCACGGCGGAGACAACTTGCTTGAACGACGTCGTGGGATGGTTTAACCATGAACCAGTCCAGCTCGAGCGTCTCCTTCTTAGAGGCGATTTAGGACTCGTCGGCATCTTATCCCTAAACGACATCGTTTTTCCAACTTCAATCAATCTCAGATTCGAAATTTGCTTCTTCACTTTGGATCTCTCTCTGGTTTGATTTGATTTTAGCGGCGGATTACGAACTGTTCTAACGGATACATTGAAAGAGATTGTTTTCGGAGAGAGAGAGAACGAAAGGGATAGAGAGAGAGTTTCCGAATATTTTATTTATTTTTTTGGGTAATGGGAATCACGGTGGGATTAAGTTGACTTTGACTGAGAATGAGAATAGACAAAAATAGTGTTGTGCACATGTCCACTTAAATTGTGTAAATTGGTCTACTATACATTACTAACTAGCCTTAAAACATTGAATTATGTTGTTAATTATTGGATTTGGACAAGCTTATTAACACACGGGTTCAAAAATGTTTTTTTTTTTTTTTGTCAACATTTGGGCCACAACTGGCCGGCCCATTAGCCTAATTCCTACAAATTATAGGGTCGGGGATTCGATCCCTGGTGTGATGGTGTCTGTCTTCTGTGGATTTGCCACTAGACCAAGATCACTTCACCTGATTTTTCAAATGTTATGATAATTACATTACATTTGTTGATTTAATAAAGATTCCACTCTTATAAATTACAGTAACTAATAAGGGAAGTTAGCATGCATATGTCTCAACAACATCATCAACAACACCGGTGTGGATATGTGGGATTGTGGATTATGGAGAATGGTCGAAGATTACATCTTTTGTGGTTTAACAAGTTGTATCATATTTACGGGTGTTACTTATCCTGGTGGTGAAGTCGTTATACTGCATCAAGGATATTTTAGTAAGTATGTATCAAATGTTTATTATTATGATCGAAGACGAAATAGCCGTGGAAGAGCTGAAATTCAAACTACAACGTCGTCAGAAAGAATAAGGCCTTTTTTATAATGTGGGTTATGGAGAATGTCATCTATGTGTTTGTAATGCGTTGCATTAGTTGAGAGTTTCCTAACTTGTAGGTTTGGACAAAATACATGGAACCAATCTAAAAAAGAGAAACCCAACCGAATAGAGAACTGACAAATTATTTCAATATGGATCCTAGATTTTTATATCCAAAAAAAAATTGGAACCGAATCCAAATCAAACTAAAAACCGAATGAATACCTAAAATATAAATATTTTATATTCAAAATTTGAATTATATTTATATTTGATATAAAATAATTATTTAAAATTACAATTATAAATCCGAATATTAGTTATTTTTAAACTAAACTAACCAAAATAATCAAAATATTCAAAAGTTCTTAGTTATGTTTGCCAAAAGTTCATCAAGTTTATTCAAATTTAACCCTTTTTTTATTTATTTTTAAGTCATGGTTGGATCACTGAATTATGAGGCCAAGTCAAATTTTTTTGTTCAAAGATTCCAAATCATTTAACACAAAATATTGAAGGAAATGTGAAAAATTATCCAAAAGTTATATGCAAAAAATGTGCAATGATGAGATGAGGAAGAGATGGCTCACATATTTCAAAGTTATGCAATGATGGCGATTACCGCATATTTCTGTATCAAATATCTTTACTTAAGTTAGCTTGCGTTTCTCACAGCTAATCCCTTCACTGTGGGCATACATTGGATGTGTGGATTCATTTTCTTGACGCTGGCTTTCAACTCCACGCAGCTTAGTGCAGTCTTAATAGCTCAAGTTGTAGAAGAGTTAAGAAAACAAAATGCAACCACTCCAGTTAACAAATACACCAGTGGTCGAGACTCCGGCTATGGTTCTTTCGTGTGGTTAGCAGTTGCAGTGGCGGTTATCGGATCCATAGGCGTGTGGTGGTGTTGGAAGGTTCGTTCACAGTTCTTGTGAAAATGAATTTGCTTTGCCTTTTCGACCAAATCTTACTCTTTTTTTTTCAGGGCTGGTCAAGTTCCGCTTATATGTACGCTACTAAAAAAGATATTGAGGTTGCATTTGAGACTCTATCACAAAAGATAAAGGAAATTGAAAACGAAATATTGGTGACAAGAGATCAGTGTGGCAACAGAAGCGTGACTCTAAACTGAGAAGAATGATGAGAAGGAGGGTCCAACTGTTTCAGACGAGCCTAGATCAATTCCCGAAAGAGGAGAATCTGGATGCTCGATGTTCTGACTGAGCATGTCTGCGGAGCTCCAGTACCACTTAACAAAACACTCGCACTCTTGGCTCTGTCTTTTATGTGATTTACTCTGCTCTGCAACTCCTAGTATAAAATAGACTAGAGATAATGATTGATTTTCAAATATTTCTTTAGTATCTTACAACTGTCCTCTGTTCCATTGATTACATCGTATAGATACTTTAGACCCGAATCCCTTATATGTAGACCCTGATAAGTAGCCCTGGGATTAGAAATAATATTTTATGGTTATGTTATAATCCGAAAAACGTGAAATAATGGTTATTAATCTTTATCGATCAACAAAATGTTTAGGGGAAATAAAAAGTTTAAAGGCGTAAAGAAAGGACCTGAGAATATGAGACTTCAACTAACCTCTTAATTAGTCAACTAGGATTTAAGCCGCGGTATACCGCGGGATAATTTTTTCACATAATTTTAATTAAATTAAATTAATACAATTAATATTTCGTTGTCGGTGATGTTGACAAATAATAAAGTGATGATTTACCCTGTATTAAAACATCAAATTAATGATATTTTAAATTTATATTAAAGTCGATTAAAACCCATCCCTCCATATAACTCTTTAAATAAAATTTTAAACTTTTTATAAATTTAAATATTCATAATATTTTAAACTTTTATAAAATTAAAATATATCGAGGTTAGGAAGTTACCTATTTTTTTTGTGATAAATATTAAAAATAAATTGATGACAAATGTTTCTATAATAGATTTCAGGAAGTTATTGATTATTATTGTAAAGAGGTTACGATTTTCTATTTAAATTTGATTTAAAAAAATAAAAAATACAAATAAATGTCAATGGTATTCATTGTAAATAAGTTGAAACTCCAAAACTACTTAGTAAAAGGTACTTCAATTTTAATAATATAGATAATAATTACAACATTGAACCTTCGTTTATAACAGAAAAATTAAAATAAAAAATCAGAGAACAAAAAAAGTTTCGACTTGTTCAACAACGTGTAATTGAGGAGAGGAGAGGAGAGGAGTTGATTGAACGTGAAATTGTACTTCACAGGGAATTGGATATTGATATTATATATATATATATATATATTAACCAAAAATGAATGATATATTGACTTTAAAACTCTTAATTTACATATTTGAATTTTGTTTTTGATATTATATTTTTGTATCAAAATTTTTCTACTGAATATTTTTGTTAACAATTAAAAAACCAAAATTGTTAATATTTATCCTTTATTGATAATAAATATACTTTTTGACCAAAAACAAATTCATTGAATATCTTTAAATTACCTCATCATATGTGATCGATGCTCGTGGACCGACCCAACCATTTCATGGTTTGCGGGTATTGATTTAAAAGTGAAGGCATGTTAAGAAATTGGACTTTGCTAAAGAAACTGCACTGGTTCAGCGACTATGGCGCATGGTCAGTGTACTATACTAATTTTTAATATATACAATATATATCCTTGACAAAAAAAAAAATATATATATATATATATATATATAATATATACATAAATAGTCGATAAATACTAGTTAATAAGAGATAATACCGTAAGAGATAACAAATTTGATTAGTAAGATTGTAATATTGTATTGAACTGATGTAGCTATAATACTTCAAGAGACAGTTATTAAGATTGATTATTATAGATTATTGTTGACATGATCAAAACGGGAACATATGTTATGCAAAAATTGAAATTTAATACTATGAACGGCAATAATTTTATTACTAGAACATTGCCGTAAATAAGAGTTTTAGACATTGACTACAAATTTGTTATGAAATGCAAATTTTACAAGAGTAATATATCCCGAGGAAAACGAAGATAACTACGAGTTTGTCTATCTACTGTATATCAAGAGATCTAAAGGCACATGAGAATGCGAGCACTTACACCAACACAACATAAGATGTTTAATGTAGAACACTCTTCTTAAAGAATTTGCTGCCTCTCTTTCCAATCCCGGCACCTTCGAGACTTGAAGAGAGATGAGACCTTGTGTCTGGTCTCCACGTTAGTTCTTTGAGAAGGGAGAACAAAGACGAGAGCGCGGGTGAAATTTCGCTGTCTTTTATGTTCTTACATGATACTACTCTCATGCTCTCAAGCTCTTCCCAGTGCAGAATTACTGACTCTAAGCCGCCTGATGTTATGACTGAGCATCCTTCCAAAGACAGAAACCTCACCCTCCTGCAAGAGAAAACAGATGATCAAAATCCCGCAAAGAAAACCGATGAAGCAACATGTAATTTCTCGGAGAAGCTGCATTTCACTTTTGTGATGTAAGAAGGCCTAAGATGAACAACAGAAAACTATGTCCACTGCTCTCCGAATAGCCTTTCGAACAACAACGACAACTGAAGGGAAAACATATGTAAGGAAGTGATCTAAATTCAAGTTACCTGAAAGCTTTAGCCAAGCTGAAAGAATCATCACTCAGTCCCCAGCAATCCTGAATATTAACCTCCGTTGCTCCATCACACACTTTAAACATCGCTTTGATCCCGTCCTTGTCATTCAAACAACACCTCTTGAGTTGCAAACTCTCCATAGCTGGACAAGACCGCAACAACTTTTCTGGTCCAGGACTAGCATCTATCTTTCTACACGACGATATTCTCAATGTCTTCAAACTCCCAAAATACGAAAGCGCAGCTATCCAACCATCATCCATTCTATGGTCAACAATGGTCAGCTCATCAAGCACTTCACAACATTGTCCAATTGCTTTAATCCCATCAAAGCTACCTTCACAACCACTAAGCTCTAGCTTCACCAACCTCTTACACCCTTGTGCTAAGAACGTTAACCCTATATCCGACACGGATGAAGTATACAATCCGTCTACGCTTCCTACCAATCTCAAGGCTCTCAGATTCACACAAGCAGAGATACCACGCAAGAGATTATCATTACACTTGTGCAACTCTAAATCTTGCAAATCCGAACAATCTTCAGCTAAACTCGTTAATCCCAATTCAGTAGCATTAATCACAACAAGTTTAAGCCAATCACAAGTCCCTCTGCCTAATACACTAAGCCCTCTATCAATTACGTCACTGTGCAATAGATTCTCCTCAAGAAACTCCCAATTCGACGAGCCTGAAGATAAATGAAAAGAAATTGACTTGTGACAGAACAAAATACCAGAATTGACCGGCGGATTCATACACGAACTCACCAAATCGACATGCGTGAGCTTGGGGAACCTATAGACAAGTCTCCCAGACAAGACGAAGTCAAAATCAAGAACCTTTAGAGTCTTTAAACGTCGTCCCTGGAGATTCAGCCAGCGTTTGCAGACGAGTGAGACATCGTTGCTCTGTGATTCAGGAAGCTTCTCGAAGATCTTGAAGATAAGAGAATCGGATAAGGAAAGTGTTTGATCCATGTCTGATGATTCAATTGGATTGAAAAGCTTCCCATTTCCAAAGGGTTTGATTTGATTTTGGACAACATGCTCACCAAATTCAGACATTTCTTGTTAGCTCTGCTATATCAATCTTCTTCTTTAACTGAATTTGCGCGTCTTCTTTAACCCAGAAATAGTGGTCTTTGGTCTTGGTCTCTTGGACAACGACTTCGGTTCGGATTGTTCCGGTTTTGGTTTATTTGGTTATTGAAGAAACCGGTTCGTTTTGGTTCAGGTATGATTCTCGTGTTCGTGTATAATATTTTTGAGCAATCAATGCGTTTAGCTTTTTCACTCAAAAGCACACTTCCCCATCAAAATCTCTTTCTTGTCGTCACTTTTTTGATTTTTATTTGTTTCTTTTTTTCAGCTTTTATAATTCCTCATAGATCTCTCTCTTTCTTTGTCTTCGTCTTCTTCTTCTTCTAAGTCTAATGGAGTCTAAGAATGATAGACTCTGTGTTTACTTATATCTTTTCCTCTTCTTCTTGACTTTAGTTGTAGCTGAGCCTCAAACAGAAGCACTTCTCAGTTTAAAATCTCAAGTCACCGACAGTTTCAACAGCTTAAAAGACTGGTTCATCATCACTCCTGGAGTTTCAGACAAAGTTGTCGCATGTTGTTCTTGGTCTGGTGTTCGATGTAACCAAGAGTTAACTTCTGTTGTCTCTCTCGACCTCTCTTCCAAGAATCTTGGTGGGAATTTGTCAGGTAAGACGTTCCTTGTCTTCACTGAACTTCTTGAACTTAACATCAGTGACAACTCGTTTTCCGGTGAGTTTCCGACTGAGATCTTCTTCAACTTGAGTAATCTTAGAAGCCTTGACATAAGCAGAAACAACTTCTCCGGGCGTTTCCCAGACGGTAACGGTTTTGGTTCAAGTCTCAAGAATCTGATTGTTCTTGACGCCTTGAGTAATAGCTTCTCTGGTCCGTTACCGATTCGTATCTCTCAGTTAGAGAATCTCAAGGTACTGAATCTTGCTGGGAGTTACTTCACTGGCTCGATTCCGAGTCAGTACGGTTCTTTTAAGAGTCTTGAGTTTCTTCATCTTGGTGGGAATTTACTAAGTGGGCACATACCACAAGAGCTTGGGAATCTCACAACTCTGACTCACATGGAGATTGGATATAACTCATATCAAGGAGTGATCCCTTGGCAAATCGGTTACATGAGTGAGCTCAAGTACCTCGACATTGCTGGAGCTAATCTCTCTGGCTTCTTACCAAAGCATTTCAGCAATTTGACAAAGCTTCAATCTTTGTTCCTCTTTAGGAACCATCTTTCTGGGGGAATCCCATGGGAGCTTGGACAAATCACTTCTCTTGTTGACTTAGACCTCTCAGACAACCATCTCTCTGGAAACATACCAGAGAGTTTTTCAGGTTTGAAGAATCTCAGGCTATTGAATCTTATGTACAATGAAATGAGTGGGGTTCTTCCTCAAGTCATTGCTGAGCTACCTTCTTTGGATACTCTCTTCATATGGAACAATTACTTTTCTGGTTCACTTCCCGAAAGCTTGGGGATGAACTCCAAGCTTAGATGGGTGGACGTTTCCACCAACAGTTTCCAAGGTGAGATCCCGGAAGGTATTTGCTCAAGAGGTGTTCTTTACAAGCTCATGCTCTTCTCCAATAATTTCACTGGAACACTATCTCCATCTCTCTCCAATTGTTCAACGCTTGTTCGTATCCGGCTTGAAGATAATTCATTCTCAGGTGTCATCCCTTTTAGCTTTGGCCAGCTTCGTGATATCTCATACATAGACCTCTCTAGAAACAAACTCACAGGAGGCATTCCTTTAGATATATCCAGAGCTACAAAACTTGACTACTTCAATATCTCTAATAACCCTGAGCTAGGAGGCAAACTTCCACCAAAGATTTGGTCTGCGCCTCGTCTTCACAACTTCTCTGCATCATCCTGCAGTATCTCTGGTGGTCTCCCTGAGTTTGAATCCTGCAAATCTATCACTGTTATTGAACTGAGCAATAACAATATATCAGGGATGTTACCACAAACTGTTTCCACTTGTGGCTCACTTCAGAAGATGGATTTAGCTGGAAACAGCATGACAGGTGGGATTCCTGAGAGATTTGCAAAGCTTCCACATTTGAGAGTCTTGGATCTGTCACACAATAACTTAAGTGGTTCCATCCCATCTGACAAAGTGTTTCAATCAATGGGGAAACATGCATATGAGGGCAATGCAAACCTCTGTGGGCTTCCTCTGAAGTCATGTTCAGCTTACAGCTCAAGGAAGCTTGTGTCTGTTCTTGTAGCTTGTCTAATCTCTATTCTGCTAATGGTAGCTGCAACTTTGGCATTGTACTATATTCGTCAAAGACGTCAAGGTCAATGGAAGATGGTGTCTTTCGCCGGTCTCCCTCATTTCACAGCAGATGATGTTTTGAGGAGCTTTGGTTCACCTGAACCTACTGAAGCAGTTCCAGCTTCAGTGAGCAAAGCAGTTCTGCCAACAGGAATAACAGTGATAGTGAGAAAAATCGAATTGCAAGACAAGAAGAAGAGTGTTGTTTTGAACGTTTTAACGCAGATGGGGAATGCAAGACATGTAAATCTGGTCAGATTGCTCGGGTTTTGTTACAACAATCATCTAGTGTATGTGTTGTATGATAATAACCTTCATACCGGGACTACTCTAGCTGAGAAAATGAGGACAAAGAAGAAAGACTGGGCAACTAAGAAGAGGATCATCACTGGAGTTGCAAAGGGACTATGCTTCCTTCACCATGAATGCTACCCTGCAATTCCTCATGGAGATGTGAAGTCGACTAATATATTATTCGATGATGATAAGATGGAGCCTTGCTTGGGTGAATTTGGGTTCAAATACATGTTGAATTTGAACAAAGGCTTGGTCTCTTCAACTGCAAACACAGGTACTTACCATTAAACACAAAATCTCTTAGAACTAGTGTGAACTGTATATGAATAGGTGTAGATCATCTTTACATCCTCCTTTGTTCTTCCTAACATTAGACTCTCTAAAGCAGATCAGATGAACGAGGTAATAAGAGCGGAGCAGCAAAAGGACGTTTACAACTTTGGACAACTTATATTGGAAATCTTAACAAATGGTAAGCTGATGAATGCCGGCAGATTGATAGAGAACAAGCCAAAGGATGTTCTTCTACGAGAAGTATACGCAGAAAACGAAGTGAGTTCTAGTGATTTTGAACAAGGAGAAGTTAAAAGAGTTGTTGAGGTCGCACTTCTCTGCATAAGAAGTAACCAGTCTGACCGTCCTTGCATGGAAGATGCACTCAGGTTCTTGTCAGAAGCAGAGGATAGGTTTAAATAGGTAATAAGAACAATGTTAAAATGCACATATGTATTGTATTGTTATTATAAGAAAATTATATACATTGTATTGTACCAATATGTTTTTGTTCTTTCTTTTATGAAGAGGTGTGATTTCTTAGTTCTTTTATGCATCCTTGTGTTATGATGTTGTTCTTGTATTATTAATTTATTATACATTCAAAAAACTCTGCAGTTTCAATAGTATGCATGAGTGTGGCATCTACATGAAATGAAGATTGCAAATTCTTAAACTTCATATACAGACTTACCTGGTTTATGCAAGCACCTTCAATACACAGCTTGATGCTAGAACATCCTTGTCGTGTTCCTATAAAACATCAGTCCAACTGTTTGGTTCCTCTAGATCAACAGGGATTAATTTGTACTTAGGCATCATTATTTATTAAGAAAGTAAACAAAGAGAACAACATGATTAGGTACCATGATGAGACTTAAAATGGGAACCCACTAATAATTCAAGTTCCAGATAAAGAATCTCAGATCTACCAAATTAAGTAACACATTTTGAAGCCATTATCATCATTTTTTAAAAACTTAAGAAAAGGATCAAAATGGTTCTCTGACAGTATTTACCAGGAAAAAAAAAAAAAAAAAATTGAGGCTTAAGAGCTTAATCAAAGTTAAAGAACTAGTTAATCGGTCACTTCAGCTCAGAACATATACTTGGGATTCTTATGATCTCTCATGTCGGATACTGACTGATACTCACTAAATAAAGAAAATTTAGCTGCTGCGTATTAATGTTCCATATTTTACAATGTAACGGACCCTAAACCAAACTTATCAGATTAGATATACCGGCTAACTTAGAAGGTACTACAGCTACAGCATTTCCTTTTTAAACAACGCAACTCACACTTAATACAAAAGTCGTGGTACTCTGTGTCTTTATAAGTTATACCCTTCGTTTTCCCCATCTTTTTCCGGTGTCTAAACCAACCAGCCTTGAAGATGATGAAGCAGGTGTTGGACCTTCTACACCAACAGACTCTGGAATGTCCAGATTCGCTTGCATTGATTGCCCAGATGCTACTAGTGAATGATCTTGTGCATCGTCGATCTTTTGTAATTCTAGCCTAGCTTTCGCGACCTGTAACCAGTAAACAAGCAGAGTGGGGTTATATAAATCCTACCCTGAGATCTTACTTATTGCAATAACAGAAAGAAGAGAGATCATTGGGTCTTCACCAGTTCAATGTGATGAATGGATCCACGCGCTTCAGCAAGTCTACTCTGCAACTCATCCCATTTCTTCTTCCGGAATTCTTCATTCTCCAGCTCGTTCCCTTTCTCACCCAACTGCTGATAAAGAGCTGTATTCACCAAATCAAATGTTTTGCTCAGAGCTTTGGACATGCTTTTTTTTAAACTCAATTCTGTTTCAACAAAACTTTAACACTAACCTGTGAAGATGGATAGAACCCATAGCTGAGTTGGGATATCATAGAGTTTCTTTGCAAGTGTCAGAGATGAACGCAGGATCTCTCTGGCTTGTACGGTGTCATGCAAGGAAAGAGCTAAATTTCCCAGGAGTGTCAAATACTGTGCAACTAGCTGCAGGTTACCCATATGATTATGCGCGATCTGCAAACCCTTGGCAAGACGGTTTCTGCATTGATATCATACATTACGTTGGAGCATAAATCATATCTTAACATACTATGAATTTAGTGAATATTCTTGATATAGTTCTTTCTCTTCCTATGAACACATATAAGGCGAATCATCCTGCTCTCATATGGTTTTCTATAATCATTATCATTGGAGACAAAAAAAAGGTTAGGGGTCTCAACAGCTGAGACAAGAACCAATGCGCAAGTATATTTAAAAGCAAACCACCTCTGACAAACTGAGAAGCGAGCACATACCTTGCTTCCTGTAGATCTTGTTGCTTCATCAAGAGGAGACCGTAAGCAAAGAGAATACTAGCCTCCTCTCGAACACCAGATAGTGAATTCGTCATTCCATTGAGTGGGCCAATTAAATCAAGTGCCTAAAGACAAATCAGAGGATTGAGAGCAGTCTTCTTAAGCTCCGAGAATAAAGCAAAGCAAGTATAAACATCCAAACTGCATGTCAAACCTTAGATGATGATTCAGCATCTCCAATAGTAAGGTAAGAGACAGCTGCAAAAGCTTGACACGAAGCTTGCATTGATTTACTCTCTGTCAGCTGAAATAACATTTCATTTGAGAAACCACCATGGGCAGAAAAAAGGCAAATACGTTGACCAATATTAAATAAGCACATAAGACACCTTATTCCGAGACCAAGCAAATATCTATCATATACACGAGGTAATAAATTTTACCTTGGTCGCTTCAATACAATGGAAAGCAGCTTCATCGTAGCAACCAACAGAATGAGAATATTGTCCCCTGAGCATCTCAATCACACACTCAGAAGCTTGCAAAATTGTTGGAAATCGAGTAAACCAATTTTTCATCTCAACCAAAGCCTGCACAAACAATATTCAATGTTATTTTCCTTCAAGAAAGCATGATGCTAGGGAAGACAGCTACTAGGACCTAACGTGAGGGGAACTAGATCGATTATGCATACAGAGCTGGTGAACTCAGATACATAAGCAGGCTCTATATCACAGTGGTGTGGTGAAGGGAGGCAACACCAAATATAGAAAAAAAGAAATGATTATCTACCTCTTCTGCTTCGACATAATCAGACCTTGTAAGTTCCAAAGCCACTCTATTCTCAAGGAACTGCATCTGTAGCATAAGATAAACCCCAGACATCCAGATAGATGTGTGCCGCAAATCAGCTTCTGCCGAGAGAAAGGAACAAGAAGAAAAACAATGTGAGCTTCAACATTAAGAATCGTTGCTTCAACTAAGTGTAGTTACAACAAAGAAGTAGATTGAACCTCTAACTTCGTCAGTAATTCCAAGCTTGGTCAGTTCATCTGCATTATACATAGCAAACACACAACATGTCATGCCGTGATATGGAATCCCCCTAAGCTTTTTAGTTGAATTCCTAAGAAGTAGATGACTAATTTCCTCACAGAAGCCACATAATAAGAGAATGGATCACTTATTACACTGATTCAAATCTGAGGCAAAGTGGTGTTTTCTGGTGATTTCAGTGAAACAAAAGAAAAGAAAAGAGAGTATCTAGTGCAGATAAAATGCAATAATAGGAAGTGAATGAAGAGATAACGGGAACATCAGGTGATAAGGATACCAGAACAACCTTGAATGATCTGCAATCCAGACTCAATACGTTTTGAACACTCTTTAAAGAGTCCCTTTGGACGTCCCGATATGACAACCATAAGATGGACTAAAGCATAGATGGCACTTTTTGGTAGCCACTCTCCATCAATTGGAAATGGTGAAAGCAGTAGCCTCTCTGTCCATCCACGATCTGTGTTGCCAAAGTATGCGGGCTCCAGAGAGTTATCAGTTGTAGAAGATGGAGATAATGCGTTTACACGATCTTGAAGCTGAGATTGTCTTGAGGAGAGGGCCGATCTTTCTCTGGAGGGCTGATCGTAATGGGAGAGACTAGTATTTAGCGAACTGAGCTCATCCAGAAGTTGCTGAATCTCCTGCATTTTATGCGAATGAGCATTCATTGCCTGGTCTAAGCGGTCGACATGATGCTGAGCATTCTTATAATCACAGAGCCTGAGGCGATAGAAAACATGCAACATCTCATTGTAGAAGAACAAACCGGGGCAACGATCAGTCTACAAATGACAGGGAGATTAGCTGACACAGGACAAACCAAACAAGCAGAAGTTAAATGAGCAAAAAGTAAAATTTGTATGTACTGTAACATACCTTGTCTGAAGAAATGGTCTGCCAGATCTCATCGCATCGCTGAACAGCCTTTTCCACTGAATAATCATCAGTCCACTGCATGATATGAACGTGAAGCATAGAAGCTGTGAAGAACATCTGATTACAGTACAGACTCAAATAATTAACAACAAAGATCACCTGAAACCTCAAACGCAAAAAATAAACAAGAGACTATCTACCTGGAGCTCAGGAAAACATATGTGTGAAGCAGAGAGAAAACCAGACTCGAGAGCGGAGAGAGAAGAAGGAAAATCGGCTTGGATAATGAACGTGTTAGCCAGCTGAGAGTTGAAATTGCAAGACCAGAGGTATGCAGAAACATCCTGAGGGACAGAAGATGCGAGTTCGAGAGCCTTGAGTAGAAGGTTACGCTGAGGAGGGAATGAAGCAAGGAGGTGATAACAGTGGCTGAGCAAGCTATAAGTCCGGAATTTGAGATCGTAGGAGGAAGGAATAGACTTAAGGAGAAGAAGAGAGCGTTCGAGATGGGACTTGGCATGGTTGACATTGTGAGAGTAACGGAGTAAAAGAGCAGAGACACGGAGGCGAGACTTGACTTCAACAAGAGGAAGGAAAGTGGTTTGACTCTGGCAGATGGCTTCCAAGCACTTTATAGTTTTTCCAATCTCACCAAGCTTCTGATGGTGATCCGCTAATCCCCACAGCCCTTCCGCCACTGCAGCACCTTCCATCGCTTTCTGCCACTGATCGAGAGAGAAGCCAAAGACAAAACTCATAAGAATCAAAACATGCCAAGAAGTCTGCAAAGAAAGTATCACATAGCAATGATCAGAAATCATTAGCTCTTGAAAATGTACAAAGGATTTGATTCAATTAAATTACAAATTCAGGAGAGTTTGGACAAAAGAAAAAAATAGCAATACGAGATTATATCACAACGATTATGACATACACCGGCAGAAAGAGAGAGTACCGGTCGTTAACAGTGCTCGAGTGGGGAGTTGAAATCAAAAAGAAATGCCGTCAAAAAAGGAACAACTTCGTCTTCTTCTTCAGGACTTAAAACAGTCTTCTGAAAATCCAATCACAATAGAGCTAAACTGCGAAAGCGAACAAAACAATTAGCTCCCATGTTACTACTTTAAGGAGATAAAGTTTTCTACTTTGTTCAATATCAATTGACCAAAACTCTTCCAGAAGCTTTATGGGTATGCACAACTAGACCCAATCCCTTAGCTAAAGCTATGAAATTTGAGCATCATAACTCAAATTGATCCGAACCCTAAACTCTTTCGAAAGCCTTAGTAAAGACACATACCACGTTCTCGGTGAATTGGGTTCGACTTTTTTTGTTTGACCAGTGTATTTGTTTGACTTCAGATTGGGCAAGTACGAAGCCTATGAGCTTGTGCAATCGAAATAAAGGGAAATTTCTGTACTTTGATTGCTGCGTGACTTGAGAGCTCTTTGGTCCGGAGAGATGGTGAAGCACAGACCTTTCTTTCTCTCGGCGATCGAAAAAAATTCACTTTCAGATACGACCCGTTATGAAGGTATCCACTATCCAGACCCGTTGTTATTTAATTCATCTCATAATTGGATCCCAAAACTTTCTGAGTTTAGATTGGCCCATTTAGGCCCGTTAACTTTTCTTTTCTTAATTATCTTTTTTTAACATCTTACATTCTGTGAAAAATCTGTTCTACTATTTCCCTTATTTACTTTTGAAGTTTCTGCATAAGTTGGAATAAACCTATAAATTAGTAAAAAAAATTGATATTTCTATTGAAAATCAATTTTTGTGTTTATGATATTTTTAGAAACAAACTTAATTTTGTGTTTATGATATTTTTAGAAACAAACTTAAAAATATAGTATTTTGAAGATTTTTTGTTTTTATGTGTGCAAAAGACATTGTTTTTTTTGAACACAATGCTCAAAAGATATATAACCAGCCAATTATTTGTTTGCAAAAAAAAAGAAAAAAGAGAGCTTATTATTTGTTTTCATTGTATTAAATACTTTATCATTTAGTAATTATATCATCTTACTGAGCTTTTTTTTTTCCACAATCAACGTCTTGAAGGCCAAGTATAGTGATAATGTGAATTGAGCTTCTTTTATTAAAAAAAAAAAAAAAAAACATATTTGGCTCAAGAAAGAACCTACAGATTTAGGAATGATTAAGAGAGGAGATAAATTAGAGACATTAATGCTTATATGATAAACGAATTTAATGTGAATAAAAGAACATAAATCACAATTTCATTTAACCAAACGAATTAACTGTAACAAATACTATTACGATTTCCTCACGTGTGTGGTCGGTCCTCACTCTAGTAGGCAGTAGCTTAGTGATAGTGTGATACCCTCTCCGCGCGTGTGACATCACGGAAAAATTATTCATACGGCCGATTCTATTTTCTTACATATCTTATCACCGTTAAAAATATTCAAAGTTTCAAAACAACACACGTGGCGTCGATCCATCGAATCACTCGATGAGCCATTTCTTACAAACCAATTGCGCGAACGAACACAGTTAGAGACGGTTTGAGGGCAAATATGTCATTATATGCCGCCAACTTGCAGCGAAAGGAAAATAGTCACGTGACATGCACACGCATATGAAGCAAGCACACACTCTCTCTCCTCATATATATAAAAGCCACTACAGATAGATTTTCATTAAATGCAGGCATTTCAAAACTTTTCTTTCATCATCGTCCTTCTTCGTCTTCCTCCAAATCTCTCTGCAGATTTTAATGATTTTCTGGTACAAAAAATTCCTTCAGGTTTTTCTGGGTTTATGTTTATAGATTTCTGATTCTCGCTTTTTTCTGCTTTAATTTTCCAATTTACTCAACTATTTTACAAATCTCTTCCATATATAGTAGCGTTCATGTTCACTGAATCAGATTTGTTTTTTCCCCAGAAAAATTGAAAGTGGAAAGGAGATAGAGAGGATCATCGAGAGCAAAAAATCATGAGTGTATGATCTTTCTCTCTCTCTGTAATTAATTTGAACCCAAACAAAAAAATGGTTATATCTGTGATTTTATTTGCTCACACTTCTCTCACTCTCTCATGACGAGAAAAAATAAAATCATCATCGCTTGATTCTGTTTCCTTTGTGTCTCCCACGCGCGTACCAGAAAGCGCGTGTGTTTTCTTGTTATACTCGCAGAGTCGGCTTGTTTTAATTTCAAATATATTCTTCTCCAGCCATTTTCATTTCCTTAACAGTTTCCATTTTTGATTCACCAGAAAAATAAAAAAAAGTGAACCTCTCTGAGTATATACTTCTTCGTCTACAGGGAACGATGTTCGTGAAACGGAATCCGATTAGAGAAACCACCGCCGGAAAAAACTCTCCGCCGTCGTCACTGACTGTGAATGGTAAAACACTGAAGCAAATAGTTTCTCCATTTTTTTGTTTCTCTTCTGATTCCAGTTATCTTTTTGGTTTTCTTCTTCCAGTTGCAGTTGCGCATATAAGAGTCGGATCTTATTACGAAATCGATTCTTCGATTCTTCCTCAGAGATCACCGGAGCAACTTAAATCGATTAGAGTCGTCATGGTATTTAATAGATTCTCTGTTTTTTTGTAATCACCATTAATTAGAGACGGATCTCGTTTTTTTGTTGTTCTTCTGGGTTTTTGTGATTTTGGGGTTTTTTGTTGTTGCAAGGTTGGGAAAATCACGGCAAGCGACGTGTCTCTCCGATACCCAAGCATGTACTCACTCAGATCACATTTCGATTGCAGTAGAAATAACCGGAATAAACCGGAGAAGAAGAGGAATCGTGGTGGTCTTCTTCCTGTTTTTGACGAGAGTCATGTGATGGCTTCGGAGCTAGCTGGAGATTTGCTTTACAGAAGAATCGCACCTCATGAAGTTTCTATGAATAGGAATTCGTGGAGTTTTTGGGTTTCTTCTGCTTCTCTTCGCAGGAACAAGATGATTTCTCAACCGGCGTACAATACTAGACTCTGTCGTGCGTCTTCACCGGAGGGAAAGTGTTGGTCTGAGCTTAGATCGGGAGGGATGATCAAGTGGGGGAGGAGATTGCGTGTGCAGTACAAGAGTCGGCATATTGAGTATGAGAAGAAGAATAAGGAAGGAGAGGATGATTCTAGAGTGAAGGATGAAGAGCCTTACAAAGAAGAGATGGAGGAAGATGATGATGATGGGAATGAAACAGAAGGCACTAGAGAGATTGGAAACGAGACAAGTGATGGAAATCGTAAGAGGAAGATTCAATCAAGTACTGAGAGACTTGCTCAGAAGGCCAAGGTTTATGATCAGAAGAAGCAAAATCAAATCGTGGTCTATAAGAGGAGAGCAGAGAAGAAATTCATTGACAGATGGTCTGTTGATAGGTAAACGTGACTATTTAACGAATTTGATGATCATTGAAATTGGATTTGCCCTTGGTTCATCTGATTGATTGTGGTTAATTTTGGAATTTGAAGGTACAAGTTAGCTGAGAAGAACATGTTAAAAGTGATGAAGGAGAAAAATGCAGTGTTTGGCAACTCAATTCTCAGGTCAGAGTTGAGGTCAGAAGCGAGGAAACTGATTGGTGACACGGGTTTATTAGATCATCTGCTTAAGCACATGGCAGGTAAGGTGGCTCCTGGAGGTCAAGATCGGTTTATGAGAAGACACAATGCTGATGGGGCAATGGAGTATTGGTTGGAGAGTTCTGATTTGATTCACGTAAGGAAAGAAGCAGGAGTAGCAGATCCTTATTGGACACCTCCACCTGGTTGGAAGCTCGGTGACAACCCTACTCAAGATCCTGTCTGCGCTGGAGAAATACGTGAGATCAGAGAAGAATTAGCTAGCCTGAAAAGGTAGAAAACCAACTTTTTGGGTTAGTTGTATGATCATCTGTTTTTGTTGTCTTATAGCAATTGTAACACATGTCTGTCTTGGTCTTGAAAAGAGAATTGGAGAAACTCGGGTCAAAGAAGGAAGAAGAGGAGCTTGTTATCATGACAACACCTAATTCTTGTGTTACTAGTCAGAATGTGGACCATGATAATCTGATGACTCCAGCAAAGGTAAGAGCTTAAAACAATAACTGATCTCTATCTAGCTTGTGATACTGTTTTATGCTACTCTATGAACATCTCTGCTGCTTCATCTCAGGGAATCTACGCTGATCTGTTAAAGAAGAAATACAAAATTGAGGACCAGCTAGTGATAATTGGAGAAACCTTGCTTGAAATGGAGGTATATATCCCCAGATTGAGTTTCTAAACAAAAACACTTTTCTTGCTAGTTCTAGCTGAACCATTACTTAAAATGTAAAATATTCTAAATTTGCTATGATTTAGTAACTATCAAGTAGTCACTAGGAAACCCCCTTGGAGAATAGCAGTGACTGTCATGTAAAAACGGTCCATTTGTTGTATGTGATCAAAGATTTCCACTGTCTCTATGAGATACCACTTTGCTGTTAATGAGTGATGATGAAACATTTGTGTTTTTATATATGAATGCAAATATTGCAGGAAGACATGGGATGGCTTAAGAAAACAGTGGACGAGAACTTTCCTAGAAAGCCAAACACATCAGAGACGCCTTTGCTACTAGAGGATTCACCAACAATCAAGACACTAGAAGGAGAAGTGAAGGAGGTGAACAACAAGGGAAACCAAATCACAGAGTCACCACAAAACAGAGAAAAAGGCAAGAACGACGATCGACAAGAACGATCACCACTTTCACTTATAAGCAACACTGGTTTCAGAATCTGCAGGCCTGTGGGGAGTTTCGCATGGCCCAAATTGCCTGCTCTTGCTGCTGCTACTGACAACGCTGAGCTCGCTTGTTCGCCAAGTAACCGACCAACCTACCCATCTCCTTGTCCAGTCAAGCCACTTGCAGCTAAGCGTCCTCTCGGCTTGCCATTCCCCTTCACCGTCACTCCCTCAAAAGCTCCTACAAATTTCTTCAACCTTTGAAATCTGTCACCGGAAACTTGATGCATCAGACCTTACTTCTCCTGCAAGTAAGCTGATGTGAATTGGTAAGGTCTCTTCCATGAAAGATCTAATAACTACAGAGCAAGCAGGTATTTACAAATATCACTTATTTTATATAAGGAACTACTCTTATGGGAATAATTTGGTAAATTTTGAAATTCTTCCTCTTTAATTTAGGGACTTCATGTCTCTGATTATTAAGTATATATAGAGAAGAGAGATACTTGAATAGAGAGGCTTATCATAGGAATATATTATTTTTAAGATTGGGATCATATTCTGTATTACTGAACAATTTCTATAATTATTACAGTTTTATATACTTACTAGCGCTTTTGAAGTTTTGATCTTAAATCAATTTTTATAGTAAATTATTTTGGGAAACTTGTATCACACAGATTAAAAAATATGTCCCATTGATCTGTAAAATAATATTTTGCGATTACAGGAGGCAGAAACTTGTAGTACATGTGCTTTAATTTAAACGTCTAAGAACCATCAAGAAAATAAGTTTTTGTTGTCTCGAAATGTCTTGACCATTTCGTGGTGCAGGTTAAGTTTCGCTCTCCTAAAACCAAACTCGTTCTGATGCGAAAGACAACACTCACTAATGTTAATTGAATCAACGCTAAACCACCCAAAAACCACTCCTAACAGTTGAGTAGTTTTATTTTCAAAAATTTGCACCACTCAATTTATGATATGGTGTATAATATATGTCTATCCAGAAAAAATGAACATAACGAATTTTTAAAGAAGAATTCCTTAAAATATCATCATTTTGGTTTTCTTTCTTTCAAATTTTGTTCAACCTCTTGGACCTAGAAGTGTTGGGCTACCCTTGGCAGCGGTTGTTAGAGATGGTTTGAGGGGAGAGAACTGGTGGATTTCTTCATCTCGCAGCAGAAACCCCATCATTCTCCAACTGAAAAACGTTTTACCCGACCCCCTCCCCATCGCTGAAGCACATCTTGATGACACTTACCTCTGGAAAGCTGATGATAGACCTCCTCTAGCTTCTTTCTTAACAGCCAAGACTTGGCTCGCTTTAAATCCGCAGGGGCCTCATGTCCCATGGCATAGTTCTGTTTGGTTTAAAGAGAAGATCCCCAAGCATGCATTCATCACATGGGTAGCAACTTGGAATCGGCTCCACACTCGGGACAGATTATTAAGCTGGGGGTTACATCTTCCCTCAACTTGTGTTCTCTCTAATGTAGGGGAAGAATCTCGTGATCACTTGTTCTTTGACTGTGCATACAGCTCAGAAATCTGGTCCTTCTTCACTAGGAGAACAAATCTGCATCCACCAAGCCACTACATGGCCTGCCTCCTGTGGCTTCAGTCCCCTACTACGGACAGGAACCTCTCTTGCATCATTAAGCTCCTCTTTCAAGCTTCTCTTTAATTTATTCCATCTGGCAGGAGAGAAATGCGAGAATTCACTCAAACACCTCTCGAACAGCTACTATAATTATCAAGGATATCCAACTTCTCCTCCGAGCTCGTTTGGCTTCACTATCTCAAGCTCGGCAAACTCATTCTACAGGCTCTCCTTCTCAGACACACACTCTTCTCTCTACTTGGTTCAGCTTCTTCGAGTTTAGTAGAAGTAGATTGTAAGTTTTGGGTTAGAGCTGCCTGCTTCTGTCTTGGTTATTTGCAGGTTTTTTCTGCAGGTTTCTTCTATTGCTCTTGTATTTCGTATGTTGGGCAGGTATGTGTTTGTCTAACTCTTGGGCCTTGTTGGCTATTTGGGCTCCTTTGGGGCTTTGTAACCTTTTTAATTAATGGAAATTTAAAGTAAAAAAACAAATTAAAAAAAAATTTAAAACAAAGCAATTATGTTATTTGACAAATTGACAATTCTAAATATTGTGGCGTATTTAAAAAATTTAGTAGCCACTTGTAAATTTTGTTGTTTCAACTTGTAAATTTTAAACATATCATGTACCAAAATCAATTATAAATCATTTTCAAGGTTTTTTTTGTATCAATATCTTTACTTAGTTATACTCTATGTGTATGTCAGTTTGTGTTTATTTATGTGTAAATAATAATATATAGTTTATAAAGAGAATAAACTCATGGTACCAATAATCTCTCTTTTTAATTTCTTTGTGTTTTCCTGAGTTTTTTTTCCTTTGGTATGATTTATGTCACTATTTTAGTATATTATAAAAGGTAGTAATTTTGGACATAAAAGAAGAAAAAAATTGGTACCATTAGTTTATTTTCAATATAAACTATATATTAGTATTTACACATAATAGCTCTATCTTTCATCAGCAGCTCTTTGCTCTCCTCCCATTCTGGTTAGCTCCTATGTGTCTTGCCTCTTACCATTCCCAGCTTCCTCTTGCTTCGATAAAACAAGATGATAATATGCATTAATGACGCAATGCCCTATTGCTCTCCATCCAGCAGTGGCCAGCGTTCGTAGCCTTGATCCTAGGTTTACATGGTTCACTCGTTAACGCAGAAGGACTTCAAAGGACTTCAGAAGCTTCTTTTTTATATTTTTATTTTTATGTAATGAACCAACATTGTTGAGATTAATGAAATGATATTTTATTATTATAACCTCTCTTTTACTTTCCCTATCTTTTATCTATAAATCACATACTTTGACGTTCAAGTTTTGCGTCGAATTGTCTCCAGCCATGTATCCCTCTTTCACCATCTCATCTCTCTAAACCATCCAAAAACCACTCCTAACAGTTAAGTAGTTTTATTTTAAAAGATTTGTACGATTCAGTTTTTATGAAATGGTGTATAATATATGTCTATCCTAAAAATAAAAATAAGAAATTTTAAATTTTGAATTATACAGCTAAAATCATATTAATCTTAAAATCAGTGAGAAATAAATTTAAAAGCAAAGAAATTATGTTATTTGCCAAATTGACAATTCTAAATATTGTGGCGTATTTAAAAATTTTAGTAGCCACTTGTAATTTTTGTTTCAACTTGTACATTTCAAACATATCATGGACCAAAATCAATTATAAATCTAAATAAATAATTCATATTTATGTAGAAAGAGTCTCAGTCTGATAGTCAATCACTTGTGCGCAAAGAAATTTGACGAAAAGGGTTACAGAAAAATGGCCAGCACAGCATCATCATGTCCCAACCTTATATTATAAGATTTGTGCGTTTCATCCATATTGTATACCTGTGGACTGGATAATTTCAAATAAATGGTAATTTCAAAACTCAAAAAGTATCCCACCTTGTTTTATAACCTAGAGAACAAAATAGTTGACAAACAACATTTTTTTTTAATAGCTCACAAACATATACATACGTTAAAAAAACAAAACATATACGTATGTTTACTCATATATATTCGATTTCTAACTCAAGAATCTGAATCTACAGTCAGAATCTTATTTATTTTAGAAAAACTTTAAATTTGCTTTCTACATTCTTCTTTATCCAACATTTAAATCAATACCGTGTTTGAAAAGGAAACCAAACTAGTGCATTAGGCATTCAGAAAATTACCAAAATACTAACTATGATGTTTTGTTTTAAACTTAAATTTACAACTTACAAAATTTTGAACTTATGGGTCCGAATGGTGACTGCGTTTTGCGGTGCGGGAGAAGTGCGGTGCGGTTCAAATAGTAACGAAAATATATAGATATATATGTATATGCAGAGATTTTGACACTGTTACAGCACTGTTGCGGTGCGGTTTTGGGTGCGGTCCATGTTACCATTCATAGCCTATATGTTTCTAACTTTGTAAAGTTTTGGATTAAGATGATATCTCAATATTCAACAATCTTGAAAAGAATAAGAGAGCAAAAAGACAAAACTAGCTTTGGCCTATTTATTTGTACTAGTATCGTTGACCAAATATTTTTTTTTTATTAGTATCATTGTAGCGTCACCTCGCATATATATATAAAAAAAAAAAAATAGGAAACATTGATTTTCATATATAGCAATTGGCAACTAAACCTCAAAAATCGTTTACAACAAATCACTTAAACCTAACAGATTTACAACAAACTTTCTTAATTTAGACATGTTTAAGACACTACATATAACCACATACCCGTACTATACATGTATTCGCATAACTTGCTAAAGCAAAGTAACCCGAGCGAGTATACATACATTCAGTAGCTTCCGAATTATTGAAGCCTTAGCAGTTAGCATGAAACTTTTTTATGTTGTAAATTAATGAAAGATATTTAGTTATTTACTATACTTTTTTTTATTTTGACATAGTTATTTACTCTACTATATGCATGTGTTTTTCTGTATAATCTATAATATTTTAGTGTAATGGGAAAATGGGGGAAAAAGAGAGTTAATTTGGCAACCACATATGAGAAAATAGTTGAAAAAAAAATATTCAAGTATAAAGTTGGCAACCACATCAGAAATAGTTTGTTTAAGATTATCGAGAATGAGGAGTTCCAAACTTCCTATAGAGCCGGAACGGAGCAGACGACCAGCTAGCTGTATGTGTTTGACCTTATTATAAAACTATAGGAAGTGTTTCAATCCTCATTTTATTAATTCAATTTATGTTCATAACTCTCAATATTTAAAGAAAAAAACTAGTTTTCAACTCAAAGACAACTGTATAGGCTTTGCCTTACCATTTTATTTCGGCTCAGTTCGTGATGACAATTAAAAAAGTGCTTTGTGTCAAGGGGACAAATAAACAAAGTTTTCATTGCTTAAAGACTTTCTATCATATAATAACCACATCTTACAGATGCAACTTTTTAAAGAAAAGACCAGAAATAAGTTGGAGAGCCAAAAGTGAGTTAACTTATTTTTCTCTCGGGCACAATTATCGACACTCGATTACAGCCGCCTCCCCTCGACGCCGGTAGAGTTATTGCTCGCCGGCGTCGGGACTTCGACTCTCTCCGCCTGCTCCTCTTTTGTCACTCTGATCATCTCCTTTCGAGCTCGACATCTCCTAAGTCATCGTCGT
>OVAQ01000100.1:8619-54052 GCA_900406345.1 Erysimum cheiri
TTTTTTTTTTTTTTTTTTTTTTTTTTATTATAGTCAGATATTAAAGTTATCTTTTTCTTTTTGTCGTAATCACGAAAAAATGAAAGCTGTACATACATAATCTGGGTTTTCTCTGTATTAGTGTTAGGCCCAAGTTCACTAGGTGAAGTTTCAACACATAATGGGCTCGATTTTGGGCTTAATACTTGGATAAGTATTAAAACGAGAAAAATAGAGAGTCTCGAGAGTTATTTGTTTCTTTCTTCTTCTCGAGAGCAATGTTTGTTGCTCTGATCGTGTAACCGTAACTCCGGTGGATTTTTCCGTTTATAGTGTATTTTTTTCCAGGCTGGTGTGTGATTCCGACGATATCTACTCTAAGTGACGGTTCACCGTGGAACTCATAAATCGATTTTCGTTAATCGCGTTTCTTTATCGCTGTTAAGTTCGACTACAATTCGTGAAATGATGAGTGAGATCGTGAGCGTTCAAGAGATCGCCAAGCCTGAAAACCTAGACTCCAAGAAATGCTTGAATCTGATTACTATCATATCAAATATTGCTTTTATTGATGATCCCTCGTTTGAAACTAATGGAAGCTTCAAAGATTTCGTTTCTCGATTATTGGATCGAGGTGACGGTTACCATATAAGAAGATTCTCTTTGAAACTGCGGTCTATGATATTTGACTCAGATAAGTACAATCTTGTCAATGCTTGTGTACGCAATGTGTTGAAGCGAGGTGTTTTGGATCTTGAATTGGACATTGACGTTAAAGAAGATTACGCATTGCCATGTGAGGTCTTCACTTGCAAGAAAGTTTTGAAATTGCAACTAGGGTCTGGTTTTGTTATTGACGATATCCCTCGGAACGCTTTGCTTCCAGCTCTTAAGTCTCTCCTTGTTGACTCAGTTCGGTTCAGTGATACTAGTGGTGGTTGTGCGTTGACGAGGCTTCTTTCTGCTTGTCCTGTGCTTGAGGATTTAGTCATATATAGGAACAACTGTGAAGATCGGAAATGGTCTTGCATTGTGTCTAGTCAGATCCTTAAGAGACTTGCTATTGGACGTAAAGACTTGGGAGATCTTAAAGGCAATAGTTATGAGCCTATTAGTTTTGATACTCCGAGTCTTGAATACTTTGAATACTTTGATGTTCTCCGAGATGAGTATCCAGTTGTTAACTTCAACTCCCTTATTGAAGCTAATCTAGAACTTCCGCATTTCATGGTTAGGGACACTTATTATGGTACGAATCTGATTAAGGGCTTAAAAAATGTTCAGATTCTGAGCTTAGGCACTATTGACACGATGCGGGTAAGTGATCTCTATTATTTTATTGTTTCTGTTTAATGTATTACTGCAGCTTAAAAACTAGTAGAGCATGAGTAACTTTATATCTATGAACCATTGGGATACTAAAATCATAATCTTGCTAGACAATAGAATGATTGTTGAAGTTATGACTGACTAGTTGTTTTTTCCAGCTGTTTTATGCCTTCAGAGAAGCAGTCCCAGTGTTTGAAAACCTTATTCATTTATCAGTTAGTACTGAAGCAGATTCCTGTTGGTACGCTCTACAAATTCTGCTTGAGAAATCTCCAAATCTAAAGGCTCTCACCATTGAGGTATGACCAAAGACACCCAAAAGTTTATTGGACAAACAAAAGAATCAAAACTCACAAAATCTTCAATCTCAAAATTCTCGTTTGTTTTGCAGGCTTTGCATTCTGCTTATCAAGACTATTTGGATGTGAAATCTGTTTGCAAATGCTTAGAGGGGTATTCTTTCTTCTTGTCCTGCCATATTAAGGTCCTAGAGATAAACCAGTTCAAGGGAGATATTGGAGAGATGGTGCAAATAGAGCATATTTTGGAGAAATTGCCGCACCTTGAGCTGTTGGAAATCCATGCTCAGGCAAGAAGAAATGACAAAAAGGTGCAGATCATGGTGAGTCTCCTAACGCTTTCAAGAGCTTCGTCCAAATGCAGAGTCAAGGTCGAGTATTCTTGAACAAACTCCAGTTTGTTTTGCCTCAACATCAACTTCCCGATTGTTGTCATGAGAACTGGTTTGTTTAGTGTCTTGCGTATCTGATATTGTTCTGAATAGAATAGCTTGACTTTTTTGTCATCTCTGACTGGTTGTTGTGTCGTTTCTTCGTGCCTAAAGCACTGAAGTTTGTAAGAGAAAGGCCAAAACTACATTAGGTCTATTAGTACTCATATGTGTTGTATGTTACTTACACGGTCAATTTTGGCAATTGGGTAAATGGAGTATGATATGACCCGGTTCCGATATCTTTGACTCTTTGAGCTCTAAGAACATTGTAATGTAGATATTTTATCAACGAATACGAACGGCAAAATCTGAGCATAGGCAAATGCAATGCGCAGAGAACTAAAACAAAGCTTGAATTGAAAAAGAATCGCATTATAAACCAACATAACTAGAGGAATATGGCTACAAAACAATACAAGACTGAACGTTGTTATTAAAATTGTGTCGAGGGTCAAAAAAACATACGACTCATTAACCAATCACACTCTAATTGTTACAATACTCGAACCATCATCACAAATAAAAAGTTAGCCATAGGCAGATAAGAGACAAATCCGACCAAAAAAAAAAGTAATATCTTTTTTAAGATTAAAATCAGAAAAACAAATAAACGGAAACGGATCTAGAGCGTGACCCGGTTGAACACGTTCTCCTCTTCCCCAAAAACTAAACCTAATTTCCCAATTGACGTCGCTCTCTCAACACTCCGTCACTCCCGCAGAAATCTCAGGGAACTTGCTCCGATGGAGTTTTCCTTACAAGACGACGATTTTGGAGGAGATTATTCAAACACCACCAGGGCTTCAGGTCTCCTCCACATTAATGGATTCCTCACAATTCATAGTTATATTGTGGATTGGAGTACAATTTCTCTCATTTTAATTTCTATCATTCAGGTAGTAAAAGAAGCTTCGGTGATCTTGAAGACGATGAAGATGATATTTTCGGATCAAAAAAGGTACCCTTTTGAATTTGTATATATATCACAAAGTTCAGTTTTTGCTCACCTGCGCTTAATCAATGATGAGATTCAAAATTTGAAATTATTGTCGTTTAGGGTCGAACTAAAGTGGAGGAAGCTGCACCTGGTGTTGCAACTGGGATGATTTTGTCACTTCGAGAGAGGTTCTTATCCAATCCCTTCTTCATGTTTTTGGAAAAAAGAAGAGTGTTTGCTTTTATTATAAATCTAACCTTATTTTGCTCTCTCTCTCTCTCTCTCTCTCTGGCAGTCTTCAGAATTGTAAAGATGATCTTGCTTCATGTCAAGTATTGTTACTGTTCTCTAGTCTGTTTAATTCTATACTATTTCTGTTTACGATTGCATCTTCTTTGTATCTAACTTTATATTTTTTTTATTAGAATGAGCTTGAATTAGCGAAAACAGAGATCCAAAAGTGGAAATCAGCGTTTCAGAACGAGTCCTTTGTTCCGACTGGAAAATCTCCTGGTTAGCCTCTACATGCAATGTTGGTTTGCACGTTTGTATATGTGATGCTAATTCCTGAAAATCCAAAAATTATTTTGTTTTGTACTCTTTCTTTCAGAACCGAGATTTTTAATTGACTACATCCAAAATCTAAAATCTTCTGAGAGATCTTTGAAAGAACAGGTTGGCATTTGAGTAATATGTTGTGTATTTACCAATATGAAGGACTTGATTTTCAAAACAGAGTTTGATGGTTATATCTCTTTTCAGTTAGAAATCGCAAAGAGAAAAGAAGCTTCATGCATTGTACAATATGCGAAACGAGAACAGGAAATGGCAGAGTTAAAGGTAAATACTCAAGGAACTCATCGCCTATATGAGGCCTTCATTTCCTATCACATTACATAGAATAAATGTCTTCTGGGATTTGTATTTCTAGTCAGCTGTTCGCGATTTGAAATCTCAACTCAAGCCGGCGTCAATGCAGGTATTCAGTTCTCCCATATTTTTTCATTCTGCAGTAAGTTATACAATTTTGCCAACAACACAAACCATGAAAGTTAGTTGTTGAAGCAGTTTTGACTTTTCTAGTCATAGTCCTCCTCTTTTTTTTTATGTCATAGTGTTACTGTCATCCTCGACCTTGATTCATGTAGAGGGAAATTTCTCCTAGCCCTGTAGTTTCTCTATTCTGAATATCTTTTCCTGGCGTCTAATTGCTTATTAGTCTGAAATATAAGAAATGGCTATTAAATCAAATCGCATCGGTCACCTAGCATCTCTAAATATAGCAGTGTACTTAAATTTTTTGTTGACTTAACTTTGTAGGCGAGGAGGTTGTTGCTAGATCCAGCAATTCATGAAGAATTTTCACGTCTGAAGGTCTGCACTTACTCTTTTCTATTTACCCTTAGACTAATAAGAATCTATATATCGTAATATATCCTTAGATAATCCAAACTTGTAGCTAATAAACCAAATTCCTCTTGAGTTATGAAAGTCCTGAAAAATGATTCCTTAAATACTTATTATAGCTGACACTGTCTTCATTTGGAGATTCCTGGTGAAAAAATATTCAATTTATTTGATTTTCTCTTAGGTCGTAGGTACAGTTGCGGACAAAAACGCCCAACTTTAGTTTGATATATTTTTTGCAATGAAGAATGATTAAATGAAGTTTTACTTCATGTTTGCGGTTTATGCAGAATCTAGTTGAGGAAAAAGATAAGAAGATAAAGGAACTCCAGGATAATATTGCAGCAGTTACTTTCACTCCTCAAAGCAAGATGGGAAAGATGCTTATGGCAAAGTGCAGAACCCTGCAAGAGGAAAACGAGGAGATTGGGCACCAAGCTGCTGAAGGAAAGGTATAGCTTGTTCTATTCTCAGTCTTCCATCTGGTATTTATTCGGATTATAGAAAGAGTAGTCGTCTTCTTCCTTTATCGAACATGATTCCTTGAAAAGGGTAAGACAATTGATGCTTTCCTATGTTCCATGTGGTATTACAGATTCATGAACTAGCGATAAAGCTTACAATGCAGAAGTCTCAAAACGCAGAGCTTAGAAGTCAATTTGAAGGTAAGTCACATGTTGATAATAGATCTAGGAAAGACTTTTGTACAGATGGGATTTGGAATTGAGGTTTTGTGGAATGCAGGACTGTTCAAACACATGGAGGAATTAACAAATGATGTTGAGAGATCAAACGAAACGGTGTTTATCCTTGTCTTGTCTCTTAATTCCTTTTGATTATGGTATTTAGTTGGAAATGGGATTTTTGAAGAGACAAAGCTAACGATAAAATTGCAGGTTATAATATTGCAAGAGAAATTGGAGGAGAAAGAGAAAGAGATAGAGAAAGTAAAGAAAGGGATGGAGGTTGTGTCTGATGATGTAGTAGCTGACAAGAAAGATGAAGCTGATGAAAATGGTGAAGATGCAAAAGAAATTGATGGTGAAGAATAGGAAATTAGCTATCAAAACATGTTTTGTACATTTTGAAGTTCAATTAACATTTTCTTCATTTTATATCTCTGAATTTTTTTATCGTTTCCAGTGCTAATTTTTCATCCTCCAGTAACGTTTTAAGTTGCTCCAGAACCCAATCTCAGCAAATCATTGATCAGATTCTTCAACCAAATAAGCCGCGTACCATTTAGATAAAGTTATTTGGACTTTCACTATCATTTGGTGGGCCTGACGGCCTGTTAGTGTTTGTGTATTCTACTATTCTCTTTAATTATCTAAAAAACAAAGAAAAAATCACAAGTCATAACTTTAGGTCAACCGTCAACATGTTGCAGTTGTCACGAACGAAGCGAGCGAGGAATTCAAAATCCAAATGAGCGGGAAAACGAAGTGACGTGTAAGTATCTTAGCGAAAGTAGCGCTCTCAGAGTCATGGTCTCCATTAATCTGATCAAAAATCAATACTAGGGTTCATCGTTAATCCAGAAACTGTCACAGTTCGAATTTTCGAAAAATCTCAGAAATGGAGAAATACGAAAAGCTAGAGAAGGTCGGAGAAGGAACATACGGGAAAGTGTACAAGGCGATGGAGAAAGGCACTGGTAAGCTTGTAGCTCTAAAGAAAACTCGTCTCGAGATGGACGAAGAAGGTATCCCACCTACTGCACTTCGTGAGATCTCGCTTCTCCAGATGTTGTCAACTTCGATCTATGTTGTTCGATTACTCTGCGTCGAGCACGTTCATCAGCCATCATCCAAATCTCAATCCCCTAAATCCAATCTCTATCTCGTTTTCGAGTATCTGGATACTGATCTTAAGAAATTCATCGATTCGTACCGGAAAGGTGCTAATCCTAAGCCTCTTGAGCCTTCTCTGATCCAGAAGTTGATGTTTCAGCTCTGTAAAGGCGTTGCGCATTGTCACAGTCACGGTGTGCTTCACCGTGATCTTAAACCGCAGAATCTTCTTCTTGTGAAAGACAAAGAACTTCTTAAGATTGCTGATTTGGGTCTTGGTCGTGCTTTCACTGTACCTCTTAAGTCCTACACGCATGAGATTGTTACTCTTTGGTATAGAGCTCCTGAAGTGCTTCTTGGATCCACTCATTATTCAACTGCTGTTGACATTTGGTCTGTTGGTTGCATCTTCGGTTAGTCTCAACCATGTTTTTGCTGCCTTTGAATTCATCTCTCTCTCTCTCTTTGCCCTGTGACTTTGTATTTATCTTTGAATTTGCATAGCCGAGATGGTGCGGAGGCAAGCTCTTTTCCCTGGTGATTCTGAGTTCCAGCAATTGCTTCATATCTTCAGGTATTTTGAATTTATCTTTCATTGGCTCTTCTGATTTGTCCAGTTTCAATGTGAATTGCATCATTGATTGATACAACTAGCTTACCAATTGCACACAAATGACTCTATATAGTCCAGGTTTCATTGACCATGATTCAATCGATTTAAGGATTCAGTATTTCTTGAATAGAGACTATGATCTTACTATGGTTCTTTTTTGGTTAATCGAGATTGCTAGGAACACCAACCGAGCAGCAATGGCCGGGTGTTTCCACTCTGCGTGACTGGCATGTCTACCCAAAGTGGGAGCCACAAGACTTAACTCTTGCGGTTCCTTCTCTTTCCCCTCAAGGAGTTGATCTTCTCACGGTACGATCATACCATATGAATATTGTTGCAAAGTAGCTCTAAGATCCTCTTGCTTCTTGCCTAAGCTGAAATGCTTTGTTAAATCTTTCTCTCTTTCATCTGATTGAGATTACATTTAAACAAATGCAGCAAATGCTCAAGTACAATCCAGCAGAAAGAATTTCAGCAAAAACAGCACTTGATCACCCATATTTTGACAGCCTCGACAAGTCTCAGTTCTGAAGCAAAACACACACAAGTTCATTGCTGAAACTGTTGTCATCGTCTTGGTGAATTTAAACGTTTGGTTTATGTTGTTTTTCGACACATCAGTGTCTCATGCGTGAATTAGAAATTTGTAGTCTTGCAGAAGAAACTGGTAAAGCTTGTTTTCTCAAGTGAACGTAGAACACATTGGTGTTTCAGAAATGAGATGATTTTATTCCAAAAGATTGCTTGTTTTGCGTAATCATACAAAGTTGATGATAAACTTGGATGGTGTCAACTTTTACAATTAATCCGAGACCTTACAGGTGAAATAAAGGGTCTTTGATAGAATTTCGTCAAACCCAAATGTTACGTACAGAGGTATTAGTGTACATAAATGACATTCTGACTCACAAACACATGCCACAAACACAACACTTATGGCTGCTCAAAGACGCTAAGTTAAGGAAATTGATCGCTACACACATTTGAAGGAAACCAAATAATACAACAGTAGTAGTAGTAGTAGCTAACGATGATGATGTGGTGTGACATCAATTGGACCACACATGAACAAGGCCGTGTCTGTTTCCTGTGTATATCTCATTGCGTTCTTCGTCATAGAATAGAGCGGTTATGTCTTCCAAAGCTTCAGCTACCGCATTTCTTCTTTGCTTTGAGTTCTTCCCCAAGCAACTGCTGCTGCTCTCATCTTCTTTTGGAGGTCCACTGTTTGGCGTTATTTTAGCTAAGCATTTCCCAGTCAATATATTGCTGATATTGATTGATCCCGCTGCATCATCATCCCACAAAACACCATTAATCTCAGTCAATGAGATTTGTTAAAATATAGGGTTATATATCTTAACGGGGATATTCTACTTACCATTTCCTTCTATCCA
Organism: Erysimum cheiri; assembly: GCA_900406345.1. Classification (NCBI taxonomy): domain Eukaryota; kingdom Viridiplantae; phylum Streptophyta; class Magnoliopsida; order Brassicales; family Brassicaceae; genus Erysimum; species Erysimum cheiri. Next base: position 16,808 of record OVAQ01000100.1, read on the forward strand.
CTGATCTTCAGTATCTGCTTTGCAGTACGAGATGATCAGATCTTGATCACTTGTTATGTAGATATTATTTGTGTTACAGTCCGGATGCCATAGAAGATGATCCTCAAAGGAAGTCACGAGCTCTCCGCGAAAATTCCACACAGAAACGTTTCGATTCCTGAATGTTAGAAACAACTGGTTCTCATATAGAAATATGAATGCAGACGGTGTCATGAACTCAGCTCTACTAACTTCCATTAGCTCAGCATTTCGGACCTAAGTTTACAAATCAGGAACAAACCTTTATAAATAAATAAAAACATGTAAACAAAAGCTAAAAGAATGATTGAATCAGAAAATAATCAAACTCACGTCAAGAATTTGGAGATTCTCATTCTCTTGCTTAACAAGAAGTTTCTCATTGAATTGTTCAATGAAATCAACTTTCTTGTTTCGGTGAAGCAAATGATTAAAGGACTTGAGAACTGTGCCATCTTCTATCGACAGAATCTTCAATGGAACATGACTGGTAGCTCTCTTGAAAATCAATAACATTATCCCTGGACTGATGCAGGTAAAGAAACGGAAGTTACAGGTACACATAAATAAGAAACAATTCAATGAATACAATCAAGTGAACGGCATTAGAAAAGCAACTTGCTCAATATATTTGCAAACAAGAAGCACAAAAGAGCTAACAACAGATGAAAATAAGTTACCTGATCTTAATTTCCTGGACATGCTTGTCTGATATCGAGTATAGCATGGTATAGTTTTTCAGATCAAAAACCTTGTACACACTGCAGAAACAGCTATTGGGTTCAGAAGAAGAAACTTGCAGTCACAAAATTTGGGTTGTGAAGACCAGAAAATAACCTGTCCTGTGCAGAGTAAGTCAGCACCTTTCCATTGACATCATCAAACTCTACAAAACCAGGCCACTTTAATGATTCAGACTCAAAAAGAGCAAACCCTGCATCTGGTTGACCTCTCAGAATATACCTAATAGTTAAAAATAACCAAAAAAAAACACATTAGTTTGAATAACCCACCAGAAAATCAATATGAACCTATAAGGGAAATAACATACTCAATTCTAGTGGATCTGCATTTCAAAGAGCTGAAATTGTCTGAAGCATAAACCGAAACAGTGATGAGAGAATCATTGTTCTTGTTGTAAAACAAGCTCCGGATGACTTCATCTGGACTAACATTTAAAAAGCATATTCTTTTGTTCGTCTCTGCAATTAAAATTAAGAATCCAAAAGGTAAACCGTCTTAGTCACAGAGAGACACAAAGGTGAAAGAAGTATAAGTAAAGAAGCTACGCCAATTACCTCTACTGAAAGCTGCGCAGACACCAGAATGGGCAAGCGCAAATACAATGTCCCTTGCAGCAACAATCTCGATAACTTTAGTTCTTTTCATCAAAAACGGTAATGCAACTAAACAGTGTCCCTTAGGATCGTGAGTATCATATTGCTCCTGAAACCAAACATTCATTTTGAGAGAACAGCTTAATTAGTAATGAATCAATGACAAATAAGAGTAAATAATGAGCAGCTAGAAGCAAATTAGGGTTTGAAAGGGAGAATTTGAAAATCAGAGAAATTAGGGCAATTGAAAAAAATCAGAGCATACCACGAGACGCATGTTGCGAAATCTCTCCTGAGCGGTGCTAATAGAGAAAGCTCGATCCTTACGAGATGAGATTTCTCTTCGTTGGAGCTTTTTAACGCTGTTGACGAACCCATCGGGTCGAGACCTTTTTTTAGCCACAACTCTTCTTCCACTACAAGGTCTAGGGCTTGCCGTAATTCTTCTACCTTCCATCTACTTCCCCTCTCCTTCAAGCCCCAATATTTTAGAGCAGGTTTCGAATTCTTTTCTGAAACCCTAAATGATGAGGAAGAGGGAAGACACGGCAAGAGCAGTTTAGAGGAAACCCTAAGAAGGAGAAGAAGAAGCGAGAGTTGGGTATCTCCAAGAGGAAGACGAGAAGTGACGGCTACTACATGGGAGTGTGACGTAAGAGTTTTTTTTTTTTTTTGCAGATTCAGATTGAAGATGGCTGATTCAATGTTTCAAGCTTTCTCTTTCCAAAATCTCAATTTCGAGCACGAACCAGCCGAACCAATCTCAATTATTTTGCGCACATCGAAGAAAAAAAATCATTAAAATTATACTTCGAAACGGAGCGTATAGGGGCTGGAAGAAAAATAGCTTTTATGGGCTATTATGGCCCAATAAAATCTTAAAAGGACAATCAGTTACTTTTACTCTTGGGAACAATCTTCTTTGAAATACTATGTTGAATTTTAGTTTAACTAACTATGAATTTTAACAAAAGAATTTTAAATTTGGAATCTCAAAATATATTTTGTAAAAGATTTAATTATAATAAGACTTTTTTAGTCTAATGATAAAAAAAGTATAGGAGGTTTCAGAACCAAAAATTCAGTTTTTTTTTTTATTTGTTTGAAATTTAATTAAAGATAAGTTGAAATAACATAAATTAAAGAAAATCAATGTATTTATATTCATAATCATTATAGAAATGCAAAGGGTCCATGTAAAAACACTAACACAAACAACCGACAATAAACATATCCAAAAGATAAGCACACAAAACATCAATATATTATGACTATATTAATAGAAGGTGTGAGCTTCGTCAGCCGTGAGCTTGTTTTGCTTGCTATTCGCTGGAGATTCTCCTCTCCGATATCAGTCTTCGGTGAGCTTTTTTGGTGGTGTTTATTGTAGTTGTTACTCTGTTGTTGTTTGTATGGCAAGGGTTTGCTACGCGTGAAGCTTCAGCGAGATTTTTGGGTCGAATAGAGGCGGCGGTTAGGTCTAGGTGGTCTCTTCAAACCCGTGGGAGATGGTTCTAGTAGCGTTTTGTTTGAGAAAGGTGGCTGGAGGCGGCTTTTCTGGTTGCCCGTAGAACCTCCCGTGCCGCCGGGTGAGTTTTGGTCCACTATAGCCTTTCCGTTTTCGCGTTAGTTCTCGGAGAAGATGTAAGTGCTCTTTTCTGAGGTTTTGAAGGCTGGCCAAGGATATGGACTGCTCGTGGCAACGACGATGAGGGCTCGAGTTCTTAGGAACTGGGGCAATCATGCGAATTTATGAGCTTTACGGTTCGGAATCGGTGTTTTCACTCAGGATCATACTGGGTAGACCGCGTGTGCTTTCCTTGTTATGTGTTGTTTGTAATTTTACGTTCTTTTTTAGTTTTTCGGTCTTTTCCATTTCAACTTATCTCTGTAATTTCTATCAAAAATAAAAAAATGGTATAAAATTTAACATTTTACCAAAAAAAAATATATTATGACTAATATGATTATTTTCAATCATGTGATTGGTTGACAAAAATTGATGTTACAAATACACAAACTCAGAGCAAAAATCAATAACGTAGATGGAGAGGTATGAATATTTTAGTAAGCGAAACAGGCCAAAAGGCCCAAAATCCAAAAGTCATCCCTTGTTAATGAAGAAATGGCCCCAGAAAAAGACTGATTTGGTCATTGAATGAATATGTTATTGTTACGTAAATAAACCACACAAAATTAGGCAAAAGTGACGGATGATGCATCAAGCATGGTCTCTTACAACAAAGCCATGTGATTACTGATTTCTACACCCAACCTCACTTTATTATTTTATCATCTTCTACCTCATGCTGAACATATTAATGCACTTCTTCGAAACAGTATATAAATGGTCAACGAATACAAAATTTTAATAAAACTCAACCAACAACTATTTTTTCTAGAGAGCTGTCTTTACGGGGTTAGACGAACATGATATGTGGGGTGTAAACGGTCATACGCAGTTTAAATGGCATTAAATGAGGTTGGCAATTAGTTATGTGCGAATAGTATAACAAATACTATAGAATTTGGAGTCTAGGAAACTATGAGTTTTTTTTTTTTTTTCAATATTTGGACCACAACTGGCCGGCCCATTAGTTTAATTCTTACAAATTGTAGGGTCAGAACTCGATCCATGGTGTGACGGTGTGATCACTTCACAAAGAAACTATGAGTTTCACATAATAAAAAACAGAAGCAAGTTTATTTACCACATAATAATATAATTTCTTCCCAGCTTATGAACTGCAATTATCAAAACCATATGAATGACAGTTTTATACGGATGCAGGTGAGGGAGAGTGGGGTCAGTTGACCCTAACAAATTTTTAATTACCCTATATGTTTTCTAAGGAAATGTAATATTGACCTCATTTAAAAACTTAGGTTGACCCCAACAAATCTAATTTAAAGTCATATTTTCCTTAAAAAGTTCTCAAATCTAGATTCTCTAACTAAAAATATATTTGATTTCTTTAAATTGAACCCAAATCTATATTAATAATTTAAGCCATGAAATTTTTTTAAAAACTCAGCTTATAATTATATGAAAAAAATTGTTTATAATATATATTTTCAATATTATTTTTTGTTATATATACTTTTGACCCCACTAAATTTTTTTTCTAGGTCCGCGATATGATTATTTATCAATCTCTAAATTTTCATCAATTAGAATTAAGAAATGAGAACCTAATTTGGATTTATTTATTTCTTTTTAAATACTCGTTGAAAATTTAGAAATAGTAGAAAACACATTATCTAAATGAAACGTGTTATTACAAATTCTTTATACTACAAATAGTCTCCTATGAGAGAACGAAAAACCCTGAGAAAAAAACAAGAGCGAGAGAAGTACAAAGCGTAAGGGAGAAGAAGGAAAAGAGAAAGAAGAATGAGTGGTTTTTCAAGCAAATCCGATGATAAAAAGGAAGATAAAGCAGCAACAGCCATGTTAGCACCACAACAACCTTCCAAACCAAACGCTTCCATGGAAACGCAATCTGCAAACGGCGGCGGCGGTGGTAAAAAGGGGCGGCGGAAACGCAACTGCAAAATCTGTATCTGTTTCAGTATACTCCTCTTCCTCCTCATCTCTATAATCACCATCATATTAGCTTTCACTCTCTTCAAACCAAAACGCCCAGTCACAACCATCGATTCCGTCGCCGTTGATCGTCTCCGAGCTTCCGTCGACGCGCTCAATTTCAAAGTCATCCTAAACCTAACGCTACACGTCGATGTCTCACTTAAAAACCCTAACCGCGTCGGATTTAGCTACGATTCGTCGTCGGCGTTGCTTAATTACAGAGGCCAATTGATCGGCGAAGCGCCTCTTCCGGCGAGTCGAATCGCGCCGCGGAAAACGCAGCCTATGAATCTGACGCTCACGCTAATGGCGGATCGGTTACTCACTGAATCGCAGCTTTTATCTGACGTCATGGGTGGCGTCATCCCGCTCAACACTTTCGTCAAGGTCACTGGTAAAGTAAGCGTTCTCAAAATCTTCAAGATTAAGGTTCAGTCGTCTTCTTCCTGTGATATCACCATCTCTGTTTCGAATCGTAACGTCTCGAGTCAACATTGTAAGTATTCAACTAAGCTGTAAACAGATCTGAAGCGCATAATTTATAGATCTACTACACTTTGTCTTGTTTTGTTCTTCATATTTGAATCGGTTTGTATGTTGCTTTAATCTTAGTAAAGATATTTTGCCATTTCAAAATATTGTTCAGATCTCATAATTTGATTCAGCAAAAGCAGTAAAACGTTTAGTCAATGTGTCAACGTACAGGTGGCTATTTTTTCAACCAAGAAAAAGTCAGCTAAGGAAATCAAAAACAGATTCGTAATTACTGGCATATAAATGTAGGCAGATTGTAAGGAATTTGTTGGCAGCTCAAATCGCATTTAAATCACTTTTCTTCTTTACTTTATCAGTTTATCTAGATCCATAGTTCTTCTATAAGTGTGGCTTCAAGCTCGCTCAAATACATATATTATTAATAAAAAAAAAACATCCATACATTATAGTTTGTCATGACCAAGCGTATGCGAAAATCCAAAGGGTGCGATTGCTGCACACCTTCCTGTATCATCTTAACCATTCTAATCATCATCTTCGTCATTGCCTTAATATTGGTGGTATTGGAGGTTTACAAACCGGAAGAACATGTAACGCAGATCTAATCAGCTACCGTACAAGGCGTCGTGTATCCTTCCCATTTTATGTTCAGGCTCGATTCCACACTTAGTCTTCAGATTATGGTCGAGAATCGCAACCGTCTGAGTTTCAAACATGGGATAGGGAAGACATTGTTTGTTTACAGGGAGAAGCAAGTTGGAGATATTGATCTTCCCTCGGGTACACTGCCGGTTAAAGGTTCTTCGATTCTACCTTGTCATCTTACTCTTCAGATCGAAAAGATTGTGTTGGAAACAAAGACAACAAAGATCCTAAGGAAAGTCAAGTTGTTGGGAATCTTCAACAAACACTTTAGTAGCTACTAAGTATTTGAAATCAGCACTAAGTTGTGAATTAATCTTATCTCTTTATCCGTCTTGTACTCCTCCCATCTGAACGTTTCTGAATCTTAAAAACTAAAGCATCCATCTATTTCCTTTCAACTCTAAAGATAGCAATTTTAACAAGTTGAATTCTCAATAACAAAAAACAAACTGATCTCATATCTGCAGCAACAATTGTTTATAGATATTCAGCCCAAAAAAAGATATTACAGAGCAAAAGTCAAACAATTGAGTAAAATAAAAAAAGAGATATTGACCTTAGACAAGCTCAATGTAAGCCATTGGAGCATTATCACCTCGCCTTGGGAGAGTTCTGATGATCCTTGTGTATCCTCCATTCCTCTCACCATATCTCTCAGGAACTTCAGCAAACAGAGCATGAACGATCTGCTTCTCGTAGATAAAACCCAGAGCTTGCCTTCTCTTGTGCAACGAACCGTCTTTAGCCATTGTAATCATCTTGTCTACAAACTTCCTCATCGCACTGGCTCTGGCTCGAGTCGTCTTGATTCTCCCATGTTTCAGAAGCTGCGTCGTGAGTCCTCGCAGAAGAGCTTTCCGCTGGTCTGGAGGTCTGTTAAGCTTCGGAACACGTCGTCCGTGTCTCATTGCGTAAACACGACCACCACCATCGACAATTTTGAACCCATTCTCAAAGCTTTGCCAATCTGCGTTCGAATTGAAAACCCTAAAGATCTAATTGAGCCAAAATTGAAACGATTATGTCTCAGTGAAAATGGAAATTTACCTGGAAGTCCGATGGAGAGAAGAGGATTGACCGGAGAGAGACCGGAGAAAGATGGGAGTGAAGGAGAAGAGATTGGGAGACGAAGAGTGACCGGACGGCGAGAAGACGAGGAAGGTAATCGGAAAGATGCGGCGGGAGGAAGAGCTGATTTGAGAGAGGACATGCTCCAAACGCTGCTCACGGAATCTGTAGGTGTCGCCATTGCCATGGACATTGGTATCGCCATTAGAGTGTGATTCTCTGCAACAAAGGCGATTTTGCTGGAGTCGAATGGATAAGGGATAGAGGAAGAGGACAGTGTTTATCAGAAACCTTTTCATGGGCCTTAATGGGCCGTAAGAAAACGGTAACACTCACACAATGTTGTAACTCGAAATTAATCATTTGGTCTAGGACTTGACATTGGAACTTCTTTGGGCTATGTAATGGTTGATATATATATATATATTTTTTTTTTGTCAACGACATATATTATTAGCTTAGGCAAGCCAATTTGGCGAAATGTTATTTACAAAAGTAACATAGTGCGGCATGGTACGAACATTTCGTGTCAAACAATCCGCTTTTACATTCTCGCTTCGTGGAATAAGAGATAAAGAGAAAGAAGAAAATTCTTCCCTATCGGTTGCAATATCTTCTAGGTAGACTGCGAATGCCGGCCAATCTGTTGGGGAAGACACCATCTTCACCAGGTCAGAGCAGTCAGTCAAAAACGCTACATATAGATTGCCAGCTCCAATCATACATCTCATCGTCCAAATCAAGGCCTCCGTCTCCGTCTCCGTAATGGTTGATATATGTATATCATGTATTTAATTTTTTTTATCATGTATTTAAATTGTGTTTGTATGAAACTTAAAAATGTGTAAATTAAGGGTAACGGAATGCCGTTATGAATTTAGTGACCCAATTAGTCAATTATTTCGATGCATTCATTACCTCCGACGACATTTCTCTAAACTCCTATAGAGAGTTGTGCTTAGACCATACACAAAGGGATATTTTCAAATGTCTTTAAGTGATTAAAAAATAGAAAAATATAAAAAAAAAATGAGGTTGGATGCAGTATGCGAGTCTTCCACAAGAAGTTTTTTGGGTGGAGTGTTATAGTGACGTGTCAACGTGTGATTGGTTAATGAAAAATTGGTTTCATTTAGGGGAATATAGAAATAGAAAATAGAAATTGATTATCTTATTTTAATATTTTTTCACCCCTAAACTATATCTTTGCATTACTCTTTTAAAGATGCTCTTACTAATACTATAATGAGGACTCGAGGCGTTTTTTTGTTTTTTATATGTTCCCATTCGTATAAAACAAATCTATAATGTAAAAAAAAAAAAAAAATCTATAATGTAACGCAATCAATTCGAGTCACAAGTCCAAATCAAATTTCTCTAAATTAGTATACAAGTGTGAAATAACGTATTGACTTCCACTCCACTAATTAACTAACATAACTAGCTAACTCTCATAGATCTCGATATGTATTTAAGGGATAACTGATACCATAAACCGAGTTTATGAGACGGATGTGCAACAAAAGTGTTTTTTTTGGTACATTTGTCTATGCAAATTTTTTTTTTTTAAAAATCTGTTTATTTTATGAGGATTTTTATTATATGGAGTTTGAATTTGATGTTATTGGTTGAGTAGTATTTTTTAGATAACAAAATGATGTTTTGATATCAAAAGCAATTTATGTAGTTTCTTAATTGAAATTTCTTGGGAAATCTTAAACATAATTTAAATTGAACATAAAGAGTATAAATAATTACAAAAACTATGTTACATTTTACAGTTTTTTGTATAATGAAAAAAATACGGTTGTGTAGAGCAACCAATTATTAGGCAATTAGCCAAATTACCCTATAAGGGCAGAAAAGACTTTTGGAATATGAACTTGAAGAAAGACGTTCAGCTTTTTACGCTGAGAAACTTTCATATTGAGCCGTGTGTTTGTGTTGTGTAGATATCAGTATTAAAAAAAAAAAAATCCAAATTTTAAGTGGAAAAGGGAAATAAGATCGTAAAAAGCGTGGATGGTTTCTTCTTGGGTCACGGCCATGCGAAGCCATGCTATTATTATATGGCCATGGGGGCTAGTGTTTGACGTACAAAAGTCTAAAAACTGTCAGTCAAACAGGTCCAAAACTTTGTGATGAAAATAATATAATAATAGAAATTTTTAAAAAATTGTTAAAAAAAGGACAAAAGGGTAAAGATGAGGATGCAGATGAAAGCAAAATGTCAAACACTAGTTTCAGATTTTATCGGGAACTGGGGTTTGACAGTTGGTGTAATGGCCTCATCAAAACATGTGCATCTCTTTACTTCTTTCGTCTTTGTTATTTACTGTTTTAGCTCTATGTCTTGTCCCAATTGCTCTTATGTAAATGCCATTGATATTTTAGAAGGGACTAGGCTTCTTTCTTTTTTTCTCTTTTTTTCTCTAAAAAAGATATTAAAGAGATTTGAATTCCTCTATTTTCTCCTCTCTTTCGATTAGTATGATTTAAGGAATACCAGCTTTCTAATTTTAGCACTTAATAGCAAGTTGGCTCTTCAAATACATTTTAGAAAGAAAAAAGAAAACATTTTTTGTCTTCAAATAAATAATATTGTTAAGAAAATATTTACTTCTACATAAATACTAAATTACAGCACGCCACATGTATGCCAAATCTTAAAGAAAAACCCATGGATACTATCTCAAGTCTCAACCACATCAGCCAAGCCATCTACAAATTTTTTGAACTGGGGAGAAGTAATATCTCTCAAAACTCTTACATTAACTGCCCTTTTTTTTTTTTTTTTTTTAATTATACACAGTTTTCTCAAAGGCTTACTAGGCCCAATGGACTAATCTGTGTCGCCGGCGATGCCCAAATATTAATCTCCCGGTGGCCAAGACTCGAATCCGGATCCGTATTGGGACTTACCTCCCTCAAGTACCACTGGGACACGAGTGCTTGGTTCTTTTTATCATTGTATTTCTCAAAGAAACTTTGTTTCCTCCCACAAAATATTCTATCCACTTTCTATTCTAACTTCTTTTTTTTTTTTTTTTAAAGTAAAATTATTAATATTAAACTACCCATCAGAAATGGGTCATCGAGAAATTACATTGTGATATCGGAAAAGGTACAAAACGACCCGAAAAAGTTTAAGAGGAGACTATCCACTTTCTATTCTAACTTTTTTTTTTTTATCCTATTCTAAACCGTCAACTACTCTACAAGACTATAACTTAGTTTAGAACCGTCAACTACTCTACAACTTAGTTCAGAACCGATTATATATTCATCTCCGCGTATTCTGAGTCTCTAACCTATCCCCGGGATTCTTGATCTCTTCCTTTCCTCATACTGAAAACAATAAGATGAAAACAAAAAAACAATAAGATGTGTATTTACTGAAGAATGCTAATTCATTTGATTTTGGGATGGAAAACGGATTTCATGCAAACATGTCATGTCTATTTAGTTGTAGAATTTAGAAAACTAATTGTGACTCTCCTTCGGGGTGACAAAGTGGCGAGAAGTGGCTTTGTGGGTTGGCCTTCGGTCATGAAAGGATGCTTTGCATGTTGTGATGGTGATGTTACTTTGTAGTTTGTACAATTGAATTAAATATTTTTTTGTCAATTCCGAACAACGGCTTGCGGCTTGCCTAGTGTAAAGTACTAGAACTGGCTCATAAATACAGTTTTATGTTGGCTCATAATTTTACTAAGTTGAAGCGTGGAGCCTCGTTGGTCGTTGTGTATTGATATTTTATGATTGGTCGAGTATTTCAACTTACTACAATGCCATTGCTGTATTGCTATTGAGACAATTATATTCCTAATATAGTTTTTCGACAGCATAGTTATTTAAAATATATATTTTAACATCCTAAAATTTTATTATATTGTAGATTATTAGTAAAAACTAAAAAGTATATATATATTGCACCGGTTCCACGAAATAGAGCTCTATTATTATATACCAAACAAAATATTATCTTCTTGTGGTTAGTTTGAGAGAGAGGTCAAGAAGAAAAGAGATGGATCGGCAAAGGGAAGACGTCAAACACGCAACGACGAACAATTCCGATCACCCACCTAATCTCTTCCCACTTATATTATTTTCAATTCAATTAATTAACCGAAAAAAAACAGAGAGAGCGAAAGAGAGAGAAAAAAGAGAGAGAAGAGTTAAGATGAATAGAGATAGAAAGAGTCATTAAATGTACGAAGCGACATTCACAATAATTCGAAAGGTGGAAGACGAGTTAGATACGGCCAGGCTCACTACTCTCACTGTCCTCGTCCTCGTCCACCTCAAAACCCTTTTTTCCGGGAATCATCTCCCAACCCACTTAGTTCCAAATTCACCCTCACTGAGTTTTTGCTTTTCCATTTACTCATCGGACTTCGTGAAGAAGATGAAGTAAATTAAGAATCCCCATAGATAAAGTGACTAGCTTTCTTACAAATAACCCTTTTCTGTTTGGAAATTTTCGATTTTGGATTTTGCCCCCTTTTTTTTTTTGTTTCCTGCCTATTTATAACCATGCAATCCCACGACGAACCCTTCAATCTCCATGGCGGAATCCGGCGATTTTCACGGCGGTCAGCCTCCTCATAGTCCCTTGAGAACCACTTCTTCCGGTAGTAGCAGCAGCAACAACCGTAGTGTTCCTCCTCCTCCTCCTCCAGTGATGGTGAGGAAACGATTAGCTTCCGAGATGTCTTCGAACCCTGACTACAACCCCTCTCGCCCTCCTCGCCGTGCCTCTCACCTCATCGACTCCAACTACACGAATATTTCACCACAACAACAACCGTCACTCACGGCAGCGACAACTGTTGCTTCTCAGCCAAATCCACCACTCTCTGTCTGTGGCTTCTCCGGTCTTCCCGTTTTCCCTTCAGACCGTCGGAATGCTATGTCCGTACAGCCGATGGAGCAAGACTCTTCCTCTTCTTCCGCTTCACCTACAGTCTGGGTAGACGCCATTATCAGAGACCTTATCCATTCCTCCACTTCAGTCTCAATCCCTCAACTTATCCAAAACGTTAGAGACATTATCTTCCCTTGTAACCCAAATCTCGGAGCTCTTCTTGAATACAGACTCCGATCTCTCATGCTTCTTGATCCTTCCTCCTCCTCCGACCCTTCTCCGCATTCTTTCGAACCTCTCTATCAGATCTCCAACAATCCCTCTCCTCCCGTAACGCAACAACAACAACAGCAACAGCAACAGCAACAGCAACAGCATAAGCCTCCTCCTCCTCCGATTCAGCAGCAAGAAAGGGAAATTTCTTCCACCGATGCACCACCACCACCAGAGACGGTGACCACCACCACGGCCACTGTTCCAAACACGGCGGAGGCATTAAGAGAGAGGAAAGAAGAGATTAAGAGACAGAAACAAGACGAAGAAGGTTTACACCTTCTCACATTGCTGCTACAGTGTGCTGAAGCTGTCTCTGCGGATAATCTCGAAGAAGCAAACAAGCTTCTTCTCGAGATCTCTCAATTATCAACTCCTTACGGAACCTCAGCGCAGAGAGTAGCTGCTTACTTCTCGGAAGCTATGTCAGCGAGATTACTCAACTCGTGTCTTGGGATTTACGCGGCTTTGCCTTCACGGTGGATGCCTCAAACGCATAGCTTGAAGATGGTCTCTGCGTTCCAGGTGTTCAACGGGATAAGCCCTTTGGTCAAATTCTCACACTTTACAGCAAATCAGGCGATTCAAGAAGCATTTGAGAAAGAAGACAGCGTACACATCATCGATTTGGACATTATGCAAGGACTTCAATGGCCTGGTTTATTCCACATTCTTGCTTCTAGACCTGGAGGACCTCCTCACGTGCGGCTCACGGGACTTGGTACCTCCATGGAAGCACTTCAGGCTACTGGGAAACGTCTTTCGGATTTCGCAGATAAGCTTGGCCTGCCTTTTGAATTCTGCCCTTTAGCTGAGAAAGTTGGAAACTTGGACACTGAGAGACTCAATGTGAGGAAAAGAGAAGCTGTTGCTGTTCACTGGCTTCAACATTCTCTTTATGATGTTACTGGCTCTGATGCACACACGCTCTGGTTACTCCAAAGGTAAATAAAACACTACCTTTTAATTGACTCTTTTAAATTGTTATAGGAGTATAGGAGAGATATGTTCTAAAAAGTGGCTTTTTTGGTTAATGATTGGTAATGAACAGATTAGCTCCTAAAGTTGTGACAGTAGTGGAACAAGATTTGAGCCACGCTGGTTCTTTCTTAGGAAGATTTGTGGAAGCAATACATTACTACTCAGCGCTGTTTGATTCGCTGGGAGCGAGCTACGGCGAAGAGAGTGAAGAGAGACATGTCGTGGAGCAGCAGCTATTGTCGAAAGAAATTCGGAATGTATTGGCCGTGGGAGGACCGTCGAGGAGCGGTGAAGTGAAGTTTGAGAGCTGGAGGGAGAAAATGCAACAATGTGGGTTCAAAGGCATATCATTAGCTGGCAATGCAGCTACACAAGCGACGCTTCTGTTGGGAATGTTTCCTTCGGATGGTTACACTTTGGTTGATGATAATGGTACGCTTAAGCTTGGATGGAAAGATCTCTCGTTACTCACTGCTTCAGCTTGGACGCCTCGTTCTTGATTTACCTCTCTTTTTTTCACATAAATAGATTTACCTGGGTTTACTTTTTTTTTTTTTTTTTTTAATCAATTGAAAAGAGAGGATTTTTAAGCCATTTGTTGTCTCACTCGCACTCTGTATTGTAGTTGATCTTGAAGATTAGAACAAGTTGATATTGATGGAAGCACATGATGATGACAGTGATACATCAAAAATAAAAATAAAAACACGTACGTTCTCTTTTGTTTTTAGGAATAAAGTGAAACATAATACAGTAAACATTTACATGATGATGTATCACGGGCCATTTTTTAAAGTTGCTCAATATTTTTGAAGGCTATCCATTCTTTTTTGTTTTTTAATTGCTATAGTTTATAATCTTACTCCTTTTTCGTTCAACAGTACTCATATTAGTAATATTAGGTTGACTAGTATATCATTTACGTTTGGATGTTGCTTTTGAATGTAAAATCATTTACATAATTTTTTTTTGATATTTTCGATTTGAATGAACAAATGATTTTCATCAGAATCACAAAATAATGATTTTCATCAGAATCACAAAATAATGATTTTCATCGAATCACGATATCAAAGTTTTGTGTTAAGAGTCGCGAAACTTGGGATCTAGTGTCAAAATTGCAAAAGGTTGGAAACATGGAACTGTGTTTTTGGCCTATAAGTTGTAGTATCGTAATGAATTTGTAGAATCTTGATTTTTTTACATGAGAAATGCTGAAATCATATTTTGATACCAATGTGATGCATCATGCATGTATTAGACTATTAAAAAGTGCAAACTAAAATTTGAATTTCACAAAACATTGGTAAAAATGGTCGATTAACATTGTTTGCCTCTTTATATTAAATCACTTTGATTTTTATTTTTGACATAAAATTACTTGAAAATTCAGGATGTCAAAATTTTCGGGTTGTAGTCACACCGGTGTGTTTGTATGTCTCAAGCAAAAAGTTCAGAACTGTATAAGAGGAGCTGGCGGATCTAAGAGCATGGGTAGGGGTGTATATATCATTGAAGATAGATTTTAAGGGAAAAAATATATTAAAATAATGTAAGATTTTTAGTTTAGATTTTTTGTAATGAAGTTGATTATTGGTAAAATATGTTTAGATCATAAGAATTAATAATTTAATAATCTAAAACTTAAAATTTTTTTTTTAAATTAAAAAAAATTGAAAATATAAAAAACTAAATTTATATTAAAATTAATTTGAAAATAAAAAGAAACACAAAATACAATTCCAAATCATTATTAAACAAAAAAAACATTAAAGCTATAAATGAAAAACATAAAAACAAACAAACATATTAATTAAAAGACACAAACATTTTATTTAATTAATACAAAACGATTTGAGTTTTCGCACAAATGAAAACCTATTTTCGTTAACAAAAATCGTAACCAATCAACGGGTGCCACGTCAACACAAAAACGGACTTAAAACTGTCCATAGACAACGCTAAAACACTTGTGGTGTTCTAAGAATATAAAAATATTAAAATGAGTGAATAGTGTAAGAGAACGCTGCAAAGTGTTCTCTGGGCAGAACTGTTCTTAACCATGTTTTAAAGATATGTGGCACAACGAACTTGTCAATCTCAACCAATCTCAACTTATATAATAAAATATTATCTAAGAACTAAATAAGTGTTACCCCGATGCTAATGCCCTACCCAAGATCCATCCGCTATGTTCTAAGAGCACTATTCACCAATTTTATTATTTTTAAAACCTTAGAACAGGCCAACTGATGGGCCGATAAACATGCTCTAATGGGAAAGTTGTAAAATTGTAAGGCAGTTTCATGAAAGGGTGATTTAGCAAATTTATTTTTTAGATGTTAATTGCGAACATGAAAACCGTTTAACATATATATACTCCAGTAGTAAATTTATTTATTTATTAATGTTGTCTAATAAAAATTGAGATGTTTGGATTCCCATAAATAACTCAATGTTGGGCCTTTTCATCTTCTTCAACAACGGCGAAACCCTAATTTGGTTAAGTTCGATTTAGCCAAGTCCACCGCAGAGCTCCAATTTGGCTCTCTCGGAATTGATCGATCGCTGTTGAATATTTGATTCGCTACATCCAGTTTTCAATTTTCTTCTCTTGACTTCTCACGGTGGAGCTCAAGTATTCATTGGTTGAAACCATTCCGTTTTATACGCCTAGTTCATCGCTCGACTTCTTCTTGCTATCGATCGCTGCGTATCTGATTTGTCACCGGTTTCAGGCTTGTCTCTCTCACCTCTGGTTCTCGGCTCTCTCATTTTCTATGTATAATTCTCTTATTCCAAGTCTTTGTTCCGCTGTTATCACAGCTCACCTCCATCATTCATTCACTGGTGTTTTTGGTCCGGCGTCGTCGTGCTGCTCTCAGTTCATCGGGATTGACCGTGGTAATTCTCATTTTTAGCCTATTTTATTTCTATTGATCAGAGGATTATTCATTTTTTTCGTGGATGTGAGCACTTTAATTTGTTTGCAACGTTTAAGACTCATTTACAAGGGATTTAGATGAAGCAATAGACTCATTTTTAGCCTATCTGTATTTAATTTTCCAGTTGAATAGCAAAGTATGCGTGACATATATGAAGGGCCCGCTTGTTAGTTGAACTTAGAATGATCTGTATTGTTGTATGTATTATTTTTGTGCTTTTGCTACTTCCTAGCCAATGCATGTTTTCCTACTTAGTGAGAAGCTCTAGCTAGTTCAAATACTGGTTTCTTTACCTATTTTGACCATGTGATGTAGATATGCATGTTTTTAACGACCTTGTGAGTTTCATAATTTGCCATCGATTTCTTGTGGTAATCTGTTTCGTGGTTAAGGATGATCCTTTACTTTTGTCACTGATAATGTACCCTCGACTCTTGATTTTTATGCGAATTCTGGAAGGTGGCTTTCTCTTTGGAAGAGTTCTTTTGTTTTGAGGCTTTCAATTTTGAAATGGGATTGTCATCAGTCTTGGGAATTCTTGATTATATATGCATTAAGGGACACTTGTCTGTTTATGCTTGTATTTCAGGAAAGGGCTTGAACATTAAGTTTTTAAATATTCTCTCTAAGACTCTGACCATCGAAGATTTGCTTGGTGCACGGGCCGGAAATGGATCATGGTCGATATGGTCGTCAGCAAGAATGGGATAATAACAGTGTAATTGTGGTTTTCTCCTTACATATATGGGATGATAAACAAGAAATTTTTAGCGATGTTGTGAATGTCAATTTTTACGGCCCCTCATCCGTGAAGTGAGAGGCGTGGAGAGTGAGGATGTGGATGGGATTTGGCTAACATTATAGTCATGATGTTTGTTGCTGACATAGCTTATTCTCTTCAATTCACAGGCTCCGGAGGGTTATGGTACCGAGAATGAGCCAAATAATCGGTGAGTGCTAGTTGAATAGACTATATTGATGTAGTTTTTAGTTCTCATGAGAGGATTAATCTCGTATATGTATTTTAACAACTATCACTTTTTTTTTGTCAAGAAAACAACTATCACGAAATTGCATTTCATGTACTTTATATGGTTTGGTTACTTGTGTCTAGATATTCATGATAGTTCATTTTTTATAGCTTTTCTGTACCTCCTATACTACATTGCTCTTTCAGGTTTGGCGTATCATATGATGAGGGATATCCTGATGAAAGGTTGATGCGGGATGATGTCTACAATTATCCACCTGGACATAATACTCTGGGTGTGTTGCCTCAATCTAGAAAGCGAGACTATGAAGAAAATTATCCTCGTGAACTTCGTAGGCAAGAAAAGGCTTACATCGATTCAAATCATTCTGCTGATTATTATCACGATGTTGAAGTTGGGAGTCGTAATGGATATTACCGTGATCATGAACACGAAAGGTCGTCAAGATATGATGGCCGCGATGACTATTCTTGCAGTGACTATAACTATAGATCTAGAAATTACCATCATAACAGAGATGATACCCGTGAAAAAGATTATGATTATGCTCGCCGGAGTTATGATTCTGATTATGAAAGGGGTAGTGTGAGAGATGTCAACCGAAAGAGTCGGGATTCGCATGATAGAGAACGTGAGTCACGAGATAGAGAATGGAACTCACGAGATAGAGAGTGGGACAAAAGATGTTTCAGCCGTGAAAGAGATGAGAGTCCACATAAGAGATATGAGAAATCACGATCTCATTCTAGCGGACGTGGTGAGTTCTCTAGATCAAGATCTCCTAGAGGTCGGAGCCACGGGCGGAGTTACCGTGAGGACAGCTACGAGGGCGATCACTGGCATGAAAGTGAGAGGCGAAGAGAATACGAAGATAGACATGGCCAGGATCATTTTGCTGCTGTATATAATATTCTCCCATCCCTGGTTTATATTATTTTGTTGTGAAGACATTAATAAAACCTTTCCTATATTTTATGGTTTTTGCTAGACCCCATCTGCCACTGTTGTTGTGAAGGGTCTCTCAATGAAATCAACCGAAGAAGATCTATACCAGATTCTGGTAACCTCTTCTTCATATTCCGAGTTTTTATATCCTCAGGGTTGAACAATTTTTCTTGCATGGCTTCATTGTTCCTTATGTATGACTAGGCTGAATGGGGTCCTTTGCATGATGTTCGTGTGATTCGGGAGCAAAATTCTGGGATTTCCCGTGGATTTGCATTTGTTGATTTCCCCACGGTGGTAATTGCTTTCAACTAAGCTGTAATTCCTTGGGGATCTTTCTTGTGATTTATTCAACCCAGTATGTGGAATTATGTATTCTGAGCAGGATGCTGGACGCACCATGATGGACAGAATTGGGCATGATGGTATAGTTTTGGATGGAAGGAAGCTAATTTTCAATTACAGGTCTTTTCTTATAATCATATGACTTTGATTTCGATATTACATATGGAATTCCTGGAGGGATCATAGATTCATTACATTCAAAATAAAGTTCCTTGACCATTTTAATATCAGACTCTCAGTTAGTTGTATAGCATTCTTGCATTGACTTGTGGTGTGTTGCAGCAGCCAACCTACTGGTAGGGCTGGTGTGTTCCGTAGGCAAGAACATTCTTCTAGACGCAGTTACGGTGGAAATCGAAGCATGATGGTTCCCATGGATTGGATGTGTATAATCTGTGGCTGTATCAATTTTGCGCGGCGAACCTCCTGCTTTCAGGTTGGTGCATTGTTCGGAAGAAAGTTTTGTTAATTTCATATTCAGGACTAGAGTATAAACTCATCTGCAAACTGATAAAACCCTCTGGATAAATCTGTATTGTGCTTCTAAAAAAATATTTTGTTCTTTTTGGTGACGAATATGATTCTAAACTTTGATTGGGACTAGGGTGACATACATATGTCGGTACGTAGACACGTTGATGCACATGCCTATGCTAAGAATGTATTTGTTTGCATTTACAATAGTTTGTTTGGCAGTAGATACAGTTTCATAATTCAAATATCAAAATGAGAACTTATATAACTCCCTTGAACGGATATTTTATTGATGGGTTCTGATTTATTTTTCCTTATATTTGTTTAAACTCTGTAAGTGTTTATCAAATGTTCAATCTTTTGTTGGTCAGTTGTAGCTATAGCTCATCTTTGCAATGCAGCTGTCCGTGTCTTGATTAATGGTAGAACACTCAAAAGTCTTAGGTGCAGTTATAGCATGGCAGAAACAATTTATGGTCTCTTTCTCCTTACGCAGTGTAATGAACCCAAGACCAAGGATTCTCCTGCAGCTGATGTAGGTTTATCCAATTCAGCACCAGGAAAACGAATTTCGGAGACAGGTTCATTTTATTTAAGATGTTTTAAATTTCTTTGTTGGGTCAGAAAACAGTTGAAAGTGTATACGGAATAGTTTTCTTGCACTTTTGTACATGCCATTTGTACCTAAGAAACATTTTTTTTTCAGGTCCAACTCATGTTTTAGTTGTACGTGGGTTGGATGAAGATGCTGATGAGGAAATGATTCGGTATGAATTTTCCAAACATGCTCCTATCAAGGTCAACAAAAACCCTTTTGGATTCGCTCTTTAATAGGTTATACTTTTTACATCAGTTGACCTGGTTTTTTCTTTCTACCATTGTGCAGGATCTTCGTCTTGTGAGAGACAAATTCACTCATGTTTCACGAGGATTTGCATTTGTGCATTTCTTTTCGGTAGGGTCTCAAAGCCAAGTCGTTGTTGCACTTACTAGCCTCAGTGCTTTACTCAAATTCTCTCTTCTGCTCATCTTTTCCCTCGCTGATAAAATTTAGTTGCAAGTGTACCTTGTGATCAAAGAGATATTTGATGGTATCGGAATTAGAAACCCAGTCTAGATGATCAGTAGCACCTGTTTTTGATATTTTGCTATTCTTTAACTGTTCCAAGTGTCAGGACCAAACCTATAATAAATATAATCTGCTAGTGCTGTGGGTAATTTTTACAATGTTTGGAGATGGGCACGCTCAA
Source organism: Erysimum cheiri (assembly GCA_900406345.1). Taxonomy (NCBI): domain Eukaryota; kingdom Viridiplantae; phylum Streptophyta; class Magnoliopsida; order Brassicales; family Brassicaceae; genus Erysimum; species Erysimum cheiri. The sequence continues at coordinate 37,032 of OVAQ01000100.1, forward strand.
TATTCTTTTGTCGTGCTATTTTTATAATCTACAACCACTGCATGGACGTTTGAAGCTCGTGTAGATGTGTAGTAGATTATTTCCGTAGTCGCGGATTCACTTACCAGTTCAATATCTAAACGGTGATCAGTGTTTGTAGTAGAACTGCTTTGATATATCCAAATATATATTTCCCCAGTTTTAGTAGGTATTTGACTATTTTTTTAATCTATCTACCAAATTAATCAGAAGAACATGATTATGTTCATGTAGGTTGAGGATGCTACCAAGGCACTTGAAGCAACAAATGAAACAGCTCTTGAAAAGAACGGTAAAATCCTTAGAGTTGCATATGCAAAGAGTGTTCATGGTTCTGGAACTGGTATAGCTACACCCTCTCACTCCAGCAACCTCGCTGCTGCTGCAATTGAAGCAGCAACATTTTCTCAACAGGTACATAAAGAATGCTTTCATCCAGTTTTCTTATTTGTATTGGTTGCTCAGACATTGATAATTACTTATATTTTTAGTAGCATCCAGTAGCTTTTGTTGAAGAATTTCATTCTTTTGAGTCTTCTAATCCTATGTGCACTGCAACTCATTTTTGTCTTTATTAGTATGACGGTGTTGGATGGGCTCCAAAGGAATATAATCCTAATGAGAAACAAACCACTGGAGAGCAGGCCCAGGGCGTTGTTGGGGAAATTGAATCCCAGAAAGGGGCTTCCGCTCCACAGTCTGGCTATGTGTGGGATGATATATCTGGTTATTACTACGATGCTGCTTCTGGATACTACTATGATGGAAATTCAGGTTTGCACATGCTTATATTTTTTTACCTGTTTGAAATGGTTATGGTTTGGGTAGCTCCAGTTCTAATTACCGCATCTGATATTTGCAAAGCATGTATTGTTTGAAAGTGCTGTTTTAGAGGTTTATCTGATCTAACTGGCGCAAGAATTGGCTGGTGGAATAGTCCTTACGTAGATGTATTCATTTTGCAGGATAGGTTCTTAGCAAATATAAGTTTTCAGCTCTGTTTGTTCGAACTATATCAGGGTTGCTATTTTGGCCAGTGTGTAATACAAGTTTCTTATGGTGAATAATGGATATCCTGTTTTCGATATTACTGTGAAGTAGAACTTTGTATGCTCCAAAATAGCAACATGGAGATTCAAGCTTTATGTCTCAATTAGACTTTAAAATGTGGCTGTCTAGATAAAACAAGTATTAATTGGTACAATTGATCATGGCTGCAGAAGGACTTCCAAGGGATGTTTGTCACTTTTGATTTTTAGATATTGCAGAGTTAGGCCTTCTTATATAGGTGCCCTGAGAAATTTGTATATGATAGAGCTTAATAATGAATTGTTTTTAATGATTTTGGTAATCACTAGTCATTTTTTTTTTTTTTTTTTTTTTTTTTTTCANACTGCATATATTGCTTATAGCTTATAGAAGCCAACTTTGCGGAATGTTGTTTACAAAAGTAATTGGTAATCACTAGTCATATCTAATTGGTGTGTGGTCATTAAAAACTTGGTTTTGCAGGTGTAAGAGAGGATAGTTTTTTATTAATCATTTGCTTCTAATTACGCAGGTCTTTATTATGACAGCAATAGTGGGCTTTGGTACTCGTATGACCAGCAAACGCAACAATATATTCCCTGTCCTGATCAGAACAATGAGAGTAAATTAACCGAAAACCAACCAGACTCTGCCAAGATGGAGAAATCCAGTCAACAAAAAGTTATTATCTCGGCGGCCACTACCCCCAATGTAGAAAAGGCTCTGTCCTTGCCAGATGCGGTTCAGGCGGCTGCTGCAGCAGCAATTGCATCAGAGAAGAGAGAGAAAGAGAGAGTGAAGGAGATAAAACTTGCGTCAAAGAGTAGCATACTGGCTAACAAGAAAAAAATGAGTAACGTTTTAACAATGTGGAAGCAGCGGAGCCATGAAACCCAAATACAACGTCCTTCACCCTCATTTGGTGACAATCCACCTACAGTCCCGGCCGAAGCAAGGTCGTCTATCTCCAGTGGACAATCCATAAGCAAGCTGAAATCTGATGCAATTATTGCAAAGGAGAGAAGTACCTCCAATCATGGAGTTTCTGCACTGACAACTAAACAAAGCTCGAGTAGCAATACAACAGGAGGACCTTTGATGGGGGTGATGAGAGGTTCCTTTGGAGGAACTCTGGGTGGAGCTTCGTCTTCAGCCAATGTACAAGTGCCTCCAGTTTTGCCTTCTGCACCTTCAGCTTCGGTTTCGGTTTCTGGGAGTGGGAGAAGAAGGTTCTCTGAAACACCGACTGCAGTGCCTACTCACAGAGAACAGCCTCAGACATCATACCGGGATCGTGCTGCAGAAAGAAGAAACTTATACGGCTCAACAACTTCAAGTGGAAATGATGTTATTGATTCAAGTAAGCTCCCTTGACTCGGTAGATTTTTCTAAAAACTAGAATCCGGAAATGAGTTGTATTATTATTAACAAAATTGGGAAAATGGTGTGTTTGAATGAAGATGAGGAGATAATGGGTTTGAGTAAAGGTTCATTGGATCCAACACCATTTCCTCCTGGTGTGGGTGGACGTGGGATTACATCCACCACCGAAGTCAATAGTTTCGATGTAATTACAGAAGAAAGAGCAATAGATGAGAGTAACGTGGGAAACAGAATGTTGAGGAACATGGGGTGGCACGAAGGATCGGTAACTTACTTAGAAAACCAATGATTTGTTTTATTGTTAACGTATATGATATGGCAGAGAAGAGAATGATGGTTGGGTATGTGCTCAGGGTTTGGGGAAAGACGGGAGCGGAATGAAAGAACCAGTGCAAGCACAAGGCGTGGATAGGAGAGCAGGACTTGGAAGTCATCAGAAGAAAGTTGATGCTGAGTTTGAAGTTCAACCTGGTGACACCTACAGAACTCTTCTCCATAAGAAAGCACTTGCAAGATTTCGTGACATGTCTGACAATAATTGACTGCTTGTGTGTGTAAAGTGAGTTGGGAATTTTTTATGTTCGGTTGTGTCTAAACTGTGAAAGTGATTTTGATTATGTTCTTCAAGTCTTTTGTTGAATTATTTAATGAAAAAGAGACACAGATTAAGCACATGGCACTTGTACTGCTTGAGTTGGTCCATCCAAACTCGTCATACGGACCTGAATACAGCAACGACCTGAAAACCTTGTATGGGTTTATTGCGTGTTTATCTTAAGGGACCTGGAGACAATATCGACCTGTAGAAAACAACAGAATTCTTAAAACTTACCAAATAATTGGAAATGTTTACAAAGCTTTTACGCATTGGGTGTTGGTAAAAGGAGTGGAGGTCGTGACCAGTGAGCCAGGGACCTCTAGTGAGCTATCTTCTCTAGCGTCTATTGCTCAAAAGCTAGCTTAAGTGCATGCTTAATCCTCTACATCTTGCAAACTGCTTTCTCATGACTCACAAAGTCACAGCCCTGTAATATTTTCCTTGCATTTAATTTGAATACCCTTTAACAAAAACATAATAATGAATATATAAATGATAAATGAACTTTGAATGGCTGTCCAAAAGAAAAAAACATTGAGTTCTGGAATCTTTGAAATTTATCTTGGAATCCCAAATCTCTAGCCATGGTTTGATGTTACCATTATAGTGTATCACCGCTGCCCTCTCAATATCCCTCTGGTTCACACTCGGGTTGTATCCAAGGCTTTGCATTGCTCCCCAACACGGTTTCTTGAGTTAATGCTTGTCAACTTGATGGTTGCTTCTATGGCTGGGCATAAAACCCGAAATCCAAAAACCGATCCGGTTTATGGTTTAGGGTTTAGGGTGAATATATCACGTTAACGAGACTTGAAAGAGTATTTCATCAAAAAAGAGACAAGAGCTAAGATCTCCCTTTCTCTTGTTTCAAAAGCTCAAAACACCCCTCTGGTAAAAAGACAAAATTACCCTTAATGAATGTTGGTTTCGGGTGATAAGGATTAAATATAATTAAATTGGTAAGCGTTCAACGAAAAACACAGTAGCTCAGTGGTTGCGCGTGTGTTGCGAGCTCCATGCACGCGCGCTCGCGCCCAGGGTTCGAATACCACTATACTGGGGGATTCCAGACGATTTCTCCATCAAAAAATATAATACTATTTTCTTAACGAGAAAGATGGGATAGTAACTTGTTGAATATACCACGTTACAAAACTAGTAGACTATTGTTTGCAAGTGTTCCAAAATTATATATTCATTGATATATTAATCATAATTGTTAGTAAAGGTTACGATAATTATAAAACATGTTACACTGTAAATCTCGTGTCTGTCATTGGTTTTCTTAAAACAGATTGGTAAATACGTTTGTGGGGGACGATTGTTAATAATGGCTGGGTTTTGTAGCTGCCGGCTATTTCCAGATAAATGCCTCAAAAGATCTTCCAATGAATCCAGCGTGATTTACGTTGTCATAACGTGAGATGGAAATTATGAAGAGCTTCCTTCTGTTAATTTAGTTTTTACCCAACCCTATATATAATCCAAATCAACACTTTAAACATACACCAATTTATTTCAAAATAAGTTGGTCGTGCTTTTAAGAAGTCAGCCAACTTTTCTCAAATTTTTTCAACATGAAGACATGTGAGTTTTTTTTATTGATTGAAGTGAATAGGCGTAATTGTATTGTAAAGGGATGAAGGAAATGTATTGATTTGAATTTTTTTTGACAGGGTTAATATCAGGAGCTGTGTTAATAGTGTTGATTGGATTAGGGGCATGGGCTTATGTTTCCATTACTCCTCAACCTCCTAAGAGATGCGGAACGCCTGGTGGACCACCTATTACTGCGCCTCGGATCCGTCTCAGCGATGGCCGCTATTTGGCCTATGAAGAACATGGAGCTAGTAGACAAAATGCCACTTTCAAGATCATCTTTATCCACGCATTCTCCACATTTAGGCGCGACGCTATTATCGCCACCCGTGCTCCCCCTGTAATGATTTGATATCTTCCTCTCTTTTGCTTAACGACTCAGATAGTTTGTGTTTGCATTTACATTTGCAAACACAACCTTTAGAACCCTCTGCCTGCGTTTTAAATAGCGTTATTTCATTGTTTGTTTGGTCAGGGTTTTCTTGAGAAAAACGGCATCTACGTGGTGTCGTATGATCGGCCTGGTTATGGAGAGAGCGATCCTCACCCGAGTCGCAATGAAAAGACTTTAGCTCATGACGTTGAACAACTCGCTGACCAATTACAACTTGGTTCCAAATTTTACGTGGTTGGATACTCAATGGGAGGTCAAGCCGTTTGGGGTGTTCTCAAGCACATCCCTCACAGGCTCGCAGGAGCGACTCTGATCTGTCCTGTAACCAACTCATGGTGGCCGAGTTTTCCGGATAGTTTGACATGGGAGCTGTGGAACAAGCAATCTAAAACCGAAAGGTTTGCAATGCTCGTTACTCATCACACTCCATGGCTACTCTATTGGTGGAGCACTCAAACGCTATTCCCAAAAGCACCTGTGATGGAATCAAACCCGAAGATATTCTCTCCTCAAGATCTTGCACTACTGCCCAAACTTGCCGCAAGGGAGCCTTACAAGAACCAAACGTCGCAACAAGGGATAAACGAATCACTAGTCCGAGACCTGATTGTTGGATTTGGGAAATGGAGTTTTGATCCGATGAAGATCGACAATCCATTTCCAAAGGGTGAAGGTTCGGTACATATGTGGCAAGGGGATGACGATCGGCTCGTCCCAATACAACTACAAAGGATCATTGCTCAGAAACTAAGTTGGATCAAGTATCATGAGATTCCAGGTGCCGGTCATTTATTTCCGATGGCTGATGGGATGCCAGAAACTATCTTAAAAGCACTCTTGCCTATTCCTCAATCGTCTTAAATTCACTTTTTTGACATTGTTTTGACTCATGAAAAAAAAAAGTTGTACATTTTGTCCCCACTCCTCATAAAGATAGTAATGCTCTGTTCCTCTAGTATTATTTATAAAATTTCTTTTCATTTTTTGCATTTTCTTTTAAGTATCTGTTGCAGCGTAGTAAAAAGATTTACTCGTGGTAAAACAAAACCAATGAATTTATTTTATTTGGAAACAAGAAAGCTAGCAGTATATAACAACGAAGCTGCACCTCTTCTGTCAGAAATATCGTTTCTTAAACTTGCAGTGAAAGGATGCTAATCATATTTATTAGATTGAAGCAGAGAAAATGCTCACTTGGGAAGGCCAGTTTCAGGATCGAGAAGGGCTCGAGTATGCTCGTGAAGCACGACGGGACCTTTTCCAGGTCTAGTGCAGATAAAGTAACTGACTTCTCCTTTTTGATCCTGAGATCCAATGTTGTCTTTAATTTCAGGTGGAGGTTGCAGATTCTCTACACCACTTGCTCCATCTAATCCCGCTTCTTTTAGAATCGAATTATCGCCCACTACGTAACTGGTAAACATAGAAACCAAAACCAGCACAAAGAGCATTTATAGTCATTTTCAACTCATAAGAAAACCACAGTTAACGAATCACACGGTTTCTATCTCTTACCTCTTCATATCAGTGTCTGACTTAGGGGGGAAATAGTACAGAAGCCCCTGGAGCAATTGAACTGCAACCTTTCTGTTGCGTGCAATCAGTACAGCATTTGGACCAGCATCAAATGTGTAAGCAACCTGTCCAGAATTTTTATTTTATTTTTTGAGTTATTAGTTGATTGAAAACCACAAAATAGTTTTTCAAATGAGATTTGAGATAAGGTTGTATGATCTATCTCACATCTTGTTTAAGTGCTCGGAAACAAAAATCTATACCAGTAACCAATATTGGAAGTAACATCTTCCAAAGTAAAATAATGGTCAAAAGGTCGAGCGAGGCACTTAGTAGCACTTTACCTGTTGTGTCCCTTCAGAACGGTTCCACTTTTCAACTAAGCTAATTATTCTGAAAAAGCAGATAACAGTTTAATATTCAAATAAATAAGGGTTTGATAGAAATAAACCGAAGCAATATATATCTGCCAAAATAGAGAAATACCTGTGGGAGGTGTCATTCATGTAGAATATGGGTGGAGATGTATCCAGACAAACAGCATGAAATTGATTACTGTCTGTACAAGTCAATTGTGTAAAAGATGCAAAATCTCGATTCTTTATAGCTTCCTCCATTTGCAGAATCCGTTTCGGCACAACTTCCTACAGATAAAAGAAAAAAACAGAGGATGAGGTTTAAGAGGTAACATAGACTTTCATCAAACGTCAAGAAGAGAACGTACTTTTGCTCTATGCTGTAAAAGCAAACTTGTGTCAACACTTTCACGCATTCCAGAGGTGCTGCTCGTTTCCTTCTGCTGTGAACTCACCTGGGTGTACCACAAGCTAAAAAGACTTACAAAAACAAATATAAATAGCAGCTTAGCAGGCACTGATTTTACAGATAAGATCATTCAAACTTGTCTTATCCATGCAATAATGCAGAACAGGCAGCCTGAATTCATTCATAAGCTGCTATATTCACACGTTCAGATAGAGCAACTCGATATTGTGTCATGGAAATACTTATTTATATAATCTCATTTATTCAATCGTATGAAGAGAGTAATTGTAACATATTGTTAATTTGAAAATGGCATGATCTGGAAGATAGCGAATCAGAGTATTCTACGACAAAGTCTAAAAGTTGCTTGGAAAAAGATTGTTAAGATCCATACCACAGCAATAATGATAACAAGATCATCCCAATGTTTCTCATCTGCCAGTTGAACTGCAACGCTGTCACTTCCATCTTCTTTGCTACCCATTGTCCACTTGACAAATCCACCAAATAAACTACGGCAAGCACTTCCTGAACCTTGCCTACATGAGAGAATGAAAATTAAACTGAGTCTTCAGTACCAGCTAATTTCCAGAGGAAATGTCAGATCATGTAATTCAACAATAAAATAACATGGAGAACTTTACTATTACAACTGATCCATAAATAAAGATCATTGCAAGAAATGACGAAAATAGAGCCTGCATATAATCAACGCACGAGGAGCATAATATTTAAGGAAAGTTAAAATGCAAGGAAGTCCACTACATAGGTACCTGGCTATCGCAGAAAGATGGCTTGGATCTTCATCTACATTCATCAACTTTGCAAGAGAAAAAACTGTAGGAAAAGAGCAGTTTGACATAAACTACAAGCCATTCTCAAGCTCATGATCTACTTCGAGAATTTCAGATAATTTCAATAGGGAAAGCAGAAGAGCTAAAATCACAAAATAAAATTTAGCATGACAGTTGCACCATAATATGGTAGACTATGAATATCGGAGCAAAGAAATATGGGGATGGGGAGAAAAAGCAGTCTGCGATTTCGATTTGCAAGAACCCTCAATATTCTTTTTTCTCTGTTCTCCTTTTGTTGTCCTACTATTGATGTGCTATGGAAAAGGACAAGCTATAGAATTCTCAGAAAATCTATGCTAGACAAATCCAGCCAGAGATGTGATTCAGTTCCCCTATTCAACAAACAAAAGCCAACCACATCTTCATATGACACTATCTAGTCCGATCTTAAAGTGACATTTAAGTATCCATAAATCTTTTGGAATGAAAATACAATTGTTCCTGTAATTATGTGGCAGTAAAGAAGAGTTGGAACATCATTCACTTTTTCATCTTTCAGGTTTAAGCAAGCAACAAGGAAATAGAGAGAAAAAAGGCAGAATACCTAGACAAGCAAATCCAGCTGCTGAAGATGCTAAACCAGCAGCAGTAGGGAAGTTATTATGAGAAGCAATATGCAGATTCAATTTCTCCCAATCTTTCTTCCCTATCTTGATTCCTCTCTCCTTGTCTTCAACATCACCAGCTCGACTCCGAATTTCCCTCAAACAATTCTGGTATCTACTTCCAGATAGAGAGATTTCCTATACTAACATGAAACAACAACAAGAGAACAAAGAATTAATCCAAACGGAATTCAAAGCTAATCCAAAACTTGCTCAGAGTTGAAATTCAATCAAATAAGCTTAGTGATGTTTATCTTTGAATTCGATAAATGGAATCTCAGCAGGACGAGAGATCGTAGTGGGAAATGAAGCGAGTACCTTGCCATTAAGCCACATTCGATCACGATCAAAAGAGGGACTAACAGCGACAGTGGTGACGGTGCAGAGATGATCGGGATCAAGAGTTACGCTAATGCTATCGTTGACGGGGAGAATCCGGACCTCATCTCTCTTTCCCCAATACTTAATCACAGCGATGTTCGTCGGAGTTTGCGCCGTCACCATGTACACCCATTTCTCCGACGCCATGTGAACCTCCCACGCGAAAGCTTCAACCGTACTGAGGCTCTTCGTGCCCTATAAGAGATCTGCAGCTTCAAAGTGGTTCAATCCAAGCAAATAAACGCGACGGAGGATTCGAAAAATAATCGGACAAAATAAAAATGTTATTTTATTCAAAAATTCAACCAAGAAATGAGACTTCACCAACTTGTATCAAATTGTTTAGTTTTTTTTTTGCCATAAACTTAACCTACAAAGTTTTATAATTAAAAGAAAATGGAGTTAGGTAGGAGTTTAACCATACCAAGCTTAAAGCACTTATCATCATTCACATCACATGCTTTTAAGGCCTTGAGTTGACTTGTTAGCTGGGAAAGGATATGTAATATATATATAAACCACTGACTCATACAAATAACACCATATGGTTCTTGAGTAAAACAGACTCAATATAGCTCATACAACATTGGTTAAGATAATTGAAGAAAGCATCTCATTCCAAATATCCGGGACACCGGGTAAGCACCAGTGACTGCAGTCTGATGAAGGTCGAGTAGTGCCATGGTGCTTCTCTTCCTCGTGCATTGCTCTCTTGAACACTGAAGGATGCCCGTCTCTCCTATACGCTGACATCGTTGTGATATCGTGCAAATACACGCGATATTTCATTTTCTTAAGAACTTTATTCAACACTCTTGAATGTTGAGGCACGTGTGGTTTGCTAGACGAAGATAAAGAAGGCAAGGGATGTCTCTGGTTGTAGCACATTTGACCACTCTCTCTGCCAAGAAAATTATGTATATGAATTATGAGCATATTTGCCTTCATGTAATAAATAAATTGTGTGCATTTTGTGTATATGATGAGATTAAAGAGAATGTAAGAAAAAACCTCGGTGAGATGGTGCGGAAAATGACTTTGGTTTTGGAAGGGTCAAGATTAATCTCAACCCATTTAGCCCATGTGGTTAGTCCTCTCTCATAAGCAACCATCGGGTTCATAGCTTCGAAGACCTTATTCCCATCCATGTAATAGTCCCACCTAAAGCATTAATAATTAACTTGCGTTACTGTTAAGAATCCTGAATCTGAAGTAAAATCAGACCCAAGTAAAAATATTAGGAACATAGACGAATACACCCATTTCCAATTGGTCCGTAACAGTTATGTTCTAATCATTTGCTTTTAAATGAAAGATCCAAGCGGTTTTTATGATGGCTTACGAACTCCATTTCTGAGAGTGAGTCCACCAGTGAGCAGAATCGAATACAAGCACATCGACACCTCGCCAATATCTAGCATTGTCTTCGATTGAGTCCAAATGTAACACTCTTTTACGGTCAGCTCCTCTCTTGAGTTCCACAAGCAAAGGAGCCCAACAGAACTCAATTGATGTCTCAAAATCCTGCAGTAATCAAACTTATTAGTTGCTTTTTTACTAACCAATTATGAAAACGTGATCCAAAAGGAGATTTATGTGAAAAGAGATATGATTATTACCAGAGCGTGGAAAGACATTGTAGGACCATTGTAAGTGAGCTTCTTACGATGAGTTGGCATCACAGACTGTACTAAGCAGACAAGAGATTCCCACTGGTTTCTCATAATTGAATCTCCAACAAGCATTATTCTTTTTCCTCTCATTTTCCCCAGAAATTTCAATGCGTCAAACCTAAACCCCCATCAATTCAAGAGAGCTTATTTTGGTTAGCATCAAAGTGAAAAATTGTGGGTTAAAACCAATGTTTCAAAATCAAACTGAGAAGTAAAACAAATCATAAGTACATTCCTTATAAAATTATACTAATGTGATTAAAAATGAATTAAATATTTCTTTCTCATTCCTAATATCTTTTTTTTTTCCTGATAAAGGATTTTATATTTTATTCCTAATATATTTTATATCATTCAATAATTTTCAGCTAAATTTCAAATATTTTAAACACATTAGAAAACAAACTGAAAAGTTGACTAATTCCAAAACAAATATCCCGCTGGTCTTCTACGCTGTAGAAGAATGTATGGAATGTACAACATTCATCTAACTAATTCCATATTAAATATATCTTTATAAGAAGAAAAGCTGGTTAAAAAGAAGTAAGAGTAAGTAAAAAAAGAGTGTGGTGTGTGCCTTGGAAGTGAACAAGCCTTAGGGATCCATCTCCATTTCTGGTAATTAGAGTCAGGCCTTCCATTTCTCTGGCAACTTAGTGCAGAGCTCAAATATGGACAGCTTGAGTCATATAGCGGATACGTTTCGTCGTACGTCCATCTCCCCACCGAGTAATCGCACCTCTCCACTCTTCTTTGGCGCCTCGTCTGCAATGCGTTGAGTGGATCGTCGTCGCCGACTAGCCATTGCTCATCAAACTGAGACGATGCTTCATTGCCAAGTATGAGACACAGAGAAACAAATAAAACTAGAGTGCTTGAGGTAGCCATTGGACCAGGAAAGTGAGCAGTGTGGGCTTCGAGAAGAAATAATATAAAGAAGATTGGGAGAAAAAAAAAGTGGATAAAGTGATCAAAGGGCGTTAATTACGGAAAGTGTTGGTAATTAGTAATTAGAGTTATGCTTCAAATGATGTGCCGTGACTTGCGTCCCCTCTTCTCTCCATCATATCCTTTTCTTTTTCTTTTAAAAGTTACAGTATCCCAGGCGGGATTTGTGTTTAATCTGAGTGGATAAATCGATTAAAGTTTTTTCTGATTGAATATATATATGGAAAATCACATTTTTAACCTTCAAAGTATCACTGAGTAGCACTTTAAACCTTAAAAAAATTTCACTAACATTATAAACCACCAAAATGATTTTACTAACACTTTAAACCTTAAAAGTAGCTTTTATATTTGCATCCCACAAAAGATGACGGATCCGTCAATGCAAAATAGTTAAATTATGTTAGTTAGATTTAAATACTTGTTTAATTAATTTTTTTATTATTTATTATGATTAATAATTTTTTTTTTTTTTTTATCTTCTTCGTCTATTCACCGTCCAACCATTTGTGATTGGATGGTGAGCGGATTGAAGAAAATAAAGTTTTTTTTAATCTTTTTTCTCTTCTTTCTTTTTATAAGAAAAACTAATTAAAATTTAAATTAAAACAACACTATTTAACTATTTCGCGTTGAAAAATATTACGGTTCCGTCATCTTTTATGGCGGGGCAAACATAAAAGTTAGTTTTAAGGTTTAAAGTGTTAGTAAAATCATTTTAAAAGTTTATAGTGTTAGTGAAATTCTCTCGAGGTTTAAAGTGCTACTTAGTAACGCTTTGAAGGTTTAAAATGTGATTATGAAAACAGAATCAGTAGCCTTACCAAAAAGAACAAAAAATGAACTGTAGAATCAAACACCAATTCTTTCTTAATAGTGTACATACGTGTAAATGATAACAAGTAGAAAACCAATGAACTAAAGAAACAAACCAAGAGGTATCGTATAGATGAACCAAAGAAATGAAATGTAGGGTTTTGTTGTAGAGACCCAAAACCCTCCCTGCCCCAAAAGGTACTGAACAGACCAAACTCAAGACCCAATCTTCCTTTTTAGTACTTATCAGTTAACCAAATGTTAAAGTGTATTACCAAGACATAGCAACAACAATATTACAGCACTCTTACCTTTTATTTTCCTTCATTCTTATCAAACTCACACCATTTCAAACAACATAACACAAAACAAACACTATGCTCTTTGGTTAGCTTCTGTCCCAAACAGGTGTCATCTTAATGTGTCAGTCGAGATTAAGATAATCCTTTAGAAAACCCATATTTCTTGATCATCTGAACATGAATCATCTAACCATGATTGGTGGATGTGCATCCACGTCAGCCTTTGCTTTTCCTCCTTTCCAATTTTTAACCCATTTTCAGATTTTCAATATTATTTAGTCAATCAAATTGTTTGAAATCTTAAAAGGACATGAATGAAACTATCAAAGTTTACCTTATAACTCATTAAGACTTTTGTTGAGCAAGACCGTACTTTTCCCTCTGCAACCAACCCAAAACAAACAAGAACAAAACATTAGAACATGGAAGCAAACTTCTAGAGTATTCAGTCATGAAGAGGAAACAAACAAGCCAACATCTTTTTTTCTATCTCAAGAAACAAAGATCAAACAAATCCTCAACACCTCCTAGAATTTTAATTGTATTAATTGGCTTGTAATACACAAATCAAGATGAGTTTCGGTGATCGTAGTTTCTGCCAAATCATTTTCCCCCACTGAGATAAGTGACACGTGGAAGCTATGAAGCAGAAATGAACAGAACAATAAGAAGAAGATGAATATAATATGACAATGATGATTCATTAGATATTAAGATAACGGTATGAAACATGCTGGATCTATATCTTAGAAGAAATCTGAAAATATATCTTAAGAACTAGATTTCTTACCAGATAACTCATGCTTGTCAAATCTTGCAGCCCATGTATCTGAACTGATATGAGAAGATGAAACGTTATCCAACCAAATGTGAAACTTCTTGTCCTTCCCGTCACCATGTAAATTTTCCATCTCATCTATCCATTCATGTATCGGTTTCTCCACTCCAGACGGATGAACAAAAATACCAAGTGGACTCTGAAACATTGCAAAAGCATAACAATGAAGTCAACTACTAAGTCTATACAACACAGGCAACTGTGAACATCTTCGAAATTATCAATTTGGGCACTTGAAACTTCCATTAACTCAGATGCTCGGGGTTCACCTAATCTTTCATCAACCTCAAATAAGTAAACTTCTCCTCCTTTATCTTTGAATAAGAGTTCATTTTTGAAGTTTTTTTCTAGGCAACAAAACGAAGAAACGGACTTACAGAGAACGATTTCAAATTCTGTAAATACTTGTCAGACTTCTCCACCGCTCCACACCGCCATCTCTCATAAGACAAATAGAACTGAACAACCTCATGGGCAGGATTCAAACTTTCAGCGTGGAAATTTCCAGTGTCCAAAACATCTCTTGGGGAGACACTTGGTCCCAAATTAAACATTTGAATGGCTTCTATGATGCCAGCTGCACATCTCTCGGACGCATGGATGATTTTTGGATTGTCCTTTGCGTTTTCTTCATGCCATTGCAATAACTCTTCATGCGAATTGCTAACCTTAAACAGTAAAATAGAACCACAATTACGAGCGCGCAGACAAGTATGATCAAACTTAAAAAGCAGCTGGGAACTAACCATTACGCCATATACTTGAGAAACGTTGAAGAGCTCAGCATCGTTTCCAGAGTCACCACAGACAAGTGTGTTGGAAGGCTGCTTGCCTTGAATCTCCAACTTGTCAAGTAGATATGTGAGAGCACCTTGTTTGCCAGCACCTCTTGGTAATACATCGAAAGCATAGCCGTTGCTATAAACCAGCTTCACATCCACCTATAAGGAATGTTACTGTCATCAACACCAAAAGGAACAATCTATGATGAGAATAATAGCCATCAAGCTCACATGAAGGGTACACACAAAATCTCACCCCACGCTCCTCTAATCGCCCTGGAAGAACCTTCATTATTTCAACAGCGTGTTCTCTTTCCACAAAAAAACTCACTTTGTGCTGTTCTTGGCTCTTCGCTGGCTTTAACAGACAACGCAGAAAAAAAGAGCTTTAGAACGACCAAATTGCTACAGCTTTAGCAGGACATACAACATAGTGTCCAAACAGTAACACAAAACTTTCGACAGTCTAAAAAAAGGAATTAATCCATACTTGTATGGCGGACAACACCCCATTCAGCCAACAATATTATTACTATTGCTTCTGCTCCAATTCAGTAACAATTAGAAATCTACCTAGACCAGCAAAATCGTCTAACCATATTTTATATCCTAACAGACAAAGATATTTACTAACTTTTCAGTAAGAAAAATTAGAAGATGATTCCACCCTATTACAAATGCCAACAAACTAAACTGGTTGTCATGTTAAGAGATGCATAAAAATGCATACTTAACTTTAAACAGAAAAGTCTAAGTCAACGCAGCAAGAAACAAAATAGCAAGACCCACATGGCCTAATATAAAAGAAAGAGAGCAATAAGATCATTCAGAAAATCCCAGGAAACATTTGATTGACTCACACCACAATGCAAAAGAATAAGTCAAGAAATGTAGACTAGCAAGCAAAATCCTAAAAACAATATACAAACCAACCTGTGGCTCAAGTTGAGGGAATTTGGAAGTTTCCTCAAGAACAATGTCTCTGTTCCACTTATCATCCAAACGAGCCGTCCAAACATCATCGCTCACAATGGATTCACCGCCGTAAACAATCTCAGAACCCACAGAAGTTATGGCGATGTCAGGCGTCAACAATGGTCTTTTCTTTCTTAAACTCGAATAAGAACTGAAAGACCTCCCGGTGCAGTAAACAAGCAACGAATCATGGCGAAAGTGAGCTTCCCAGAGCGCATTGAACCTAAGGAGATCGGTGTTTTCAGGATCATCGTGATCCACCTAAGAATTTAGGGAGAATGGTTTAATTCGTGGAATCTAAAAACAACTAGAAGATTGGATTCACAGAAGTGTGTGTGTGTGAGAGAATTGAATAAGAAGAAATTACCAAAGTGCAATCAAGATCAGCAACTAGTATGAGACGTGGTGGTCCCTCAATCCTATCCATTAATTCCCAGCTGATCTCTCTTTCTTCTTCTCTCTTGTCTCTTTGCACAGCTTTCGTGTCCTTCGTACTTGTATTTGACTTCTATGGGGAACAACAACACACATCTTCTTTTCTTTGAACGCTTCTCAAGTTTCTAATTAGTTTTAGTCTTTTAATATTAGAAAATGGGATAAAACAATAGTATAGTAATTAATTTCAAGAAATTGCCCTGAAGCACGTATTTATTACTATATACCAATTAGTCAACGCAACGAAATTCCCCCTCAAATTTCCGCTTTATTTCGACAACATGAGGGATCCTGACTGACTACCATCACATGATTTGTTTACTAACAACCAATGATCGACGCTTCCCTATCATTTTATCTTAGAGAAAATGTGTAAGAGATAATACAAACAGATAAAATCCCTTAATGCGATGGTTGGTAAGAAATTACCAATCAAAGTCTGAGTCATTTCGATATTATATATTAACTTTTACCAACATCTGTAAAGTCTCATCGTTAGCACACCTTATGCTACACTTTGACGCAATAATTTGCTAGCAACATAATTTTAACAAAAGCTTTATTGACTTTTACGAGATTGTTCCAGTTTGTGAGATACAGTCAAAAGCTAAATTAACCACTTCACAAGGAATTATGATGTCGATTTTCGTACTAGAATGTGTCAAATCTCATGTCAATTCTAAAATATAGACCCTCACATAAAAGAAAACTCTACCAAATACGCCCCAAAGGTATGGAAGACGCGATATCATCAAAAGCAAATACTGAGATCACGTGAGAAAATAGAAAAAGAAAAAATACTTAATTGGATCAGTAATGACCCGTCTTTCTGCACAGAAAACATCTTGACCAAAAGCGATTGGCTGGAGATCTTTCTTGTTTACTGGATCATAAGAAACTTTTTACTCAATTGACAACAGCCGAGTCGGCGAGTCCTGTTCCGGCTATCACAAACGTAGCTAGCTAGTAAAACTCTTGGTGGGATAAAAGGTCACACCATGCATCTAGTCGTTTCACGACAATCTACTATATAAAAGAGATTCAGCTTACTGGATTTGGATGTCATAATGTCAATATAAGTAATGTGTTCTAAAAAAACATATAGGAA
>OVAQ01000101.1:0-53872 GCA_900406345.1 Erysimum cheiri
ATCTCTTGAGTTGCTAACTTCGAAAATCCAACTTTATATAAAAAGATATCTTTCTCTCACTTACTTTATCATAATATTATTATAATTATTTACTTTATCATAATATTATTATAATTATTTTAAGATCAGTTGTTCCGGACTCCAGAGTAATCAAGTCGGCTCGATCCCAGTCCAGAGCTTTCTTA
Source organism: Erysimum cheiri (assembly GCA_900406345.1). Classification (NCBI taxonomy): domain Eukaryota; kingdom Viridiplantae; phylum Streptophyta; class Magnoliopsida; order Brassicales; family Brassicaceae; genus Erysimum; species Erysimum cheiri. The sequence continues at coordinate 186 of OVAQ01000101.1, forward strand.
TCAAACCAGAGTCATCTTTATGCTACATTTTTTTTCACCCCATTAATTGGTTATTTAACCTAGAATAGGTAAAACACTACATGAACTAAAATCCATTCTGTGGATTGGCATTCAATTGCTACTGTCAAAAATGATTTTACATTGGTGAAAATTGGTATATCAGTTATTCGAGTTTTAAGAACGTGATTTTGCAAATTTTTTACCAACAAGATAGCTTAAACGAGTTACAAAAAAAGCTGAGATCAGCCCTACATGCATATTATCACAAATTTTGGTTTGAAGTAATAAGATTTATCTGTACATTTAAAATTAAAACACCAAAAAAGGATTATCCTCAGCTGTTACAATGAAGATGACGATGATCGCTTGATTACCGTGGGTCTAACCGTGGGAACGGAGCTAGGTGTTGTGCCACGTCATCAGCGAGGGGTTGTGCCACGTCATCAGCCACTGGATCGGCAACGACTACTTGTCTACGTTGTCTCTCCCGGAGATAGAGAATTGTAATAAGACAGACAAAGAGTGTAAGTATTGTTGCATTACCTTCTTCAAACACCACATTCTCAATCCAAGTCTCTACCTTTGGATACACTTCTGGTAATGAATCCACAACTCGCACCTACCAATAAGAAAACGCATTTCCTCTGTTGTCACTTTTTATCTGTTCAATTGCATCAAACTATTGATATAGTAGTGAAAAAAAAAGGTTTTTCTAATTTTACCAGGACGGTATCAGCATAGTTTCTACGGAGCCATAAGCTAGCGAGAGCAAGTGTGACTGGCAATCTGGCGGTTGCATCGCTCTGAAGGGCTTGATCATAGTATCGTTTTGCTAAATGGAGATCAAAGGGAAGACCTTGTCCATGTTCATGCATGTAACCGAGGTTGAACATTGCTTGCGCGTTTGACTGTGATTTAGCATGCATGTATGCTTCAGCCGCGCGCACAAAATCTCTCTCGGTTCCCTAATTAGAGATCAAAGAATGAGCAAAGAGAGAGAATCAGGAGATAAGTCTTAAGTTTTTTCTTGCTGATTCAGCCATAGTAACATGTCTTAACTTATCCGTTTCATGAGCTAACTTCAAATACAAGGAAAACTAACCCGGCCATAGTAATATGCATCTCCAATGAGCAGAGCAGCATGTTCATTGCCTTGTTCAGAGGCACGCCACCACAAAGAATGAGCCCGCTCATGTCTCTCCTTGTCTGAGCAAAACCCAGATACTCCCATGCACATGCTTCTTTCACCGTATTTATCAAGGATCCAGGCAGCGTTACTTTGTGCTATTTCATAACCCATCTCTGCCATTCTTGAGTACAAGATCAAAGCCTTACCCACATCTCCTTTTAAGTAAGCTTCAAGAGCCCATCTAGAGAGAGAACTCCATGGTCCCCTTTCTGCAACTAACTTATAAAATGAAGTCGCCTGCAACAAAAATGCGATGAACGTGAACAAGCAATAACCACAAATGCTCTCAACAAAGCTGGAGGTGTCTCCAAAGTGCTCAAAGCAAATTCCTAAGAATGTAAAAAGAGTAGAAATAAGACAGTGAGAAAATAACAAACAGGCAACCATCAACAGAAACAAATACTATATTGCACCCCGGTGCCTAAATGGATTAGATGTTACAGACATCACTCATACCTCAACATCAAAAGATACAACCTTTGCTCAGACATTATAATACTGATAAGGAGCTACTAATAGCATCAAGACATCAACAGTGAAATAGAGCTTCCCACATTCTCTTGTGCAAGTAACATTTTTTGGTAATGAGATTTCGCATAACCAAAAAAACAGTGAGTTAATCTTCTGAACTTTAAAAGAACAGGCAGCCAATTTATTTTGAGTTTCGCTTCTGTTAAGACTTCATGGATATAAAAGTCATTTTATCTGGCATCCATGTTAAAGCAGAAACATCTCAGAAATCTATAAATAGTTACCATTTCCAGGTTCTTCTTAAGCCCAACTCCAGTATGGAACATCTTGGCGAGTTGATAGAAGGCCTTTGGTTGACCAGCATTTGCAGCAACAAAAAAGTATTTTGTTGCTTGTCTCACATCCCTTTTGACTCCGATGCCTTTAAGATACAAAACTCCAAGGTTATAATGCCCACTGGGGTCTTCATTGTCAACAGCCTTCTCAAAATATTCTCTTGCCTGCAATTGAAGGCATATATCAATGAAATGTTAAGCTAATGTATAATCTTTTACAATATATCCCCTTATTGTCTCAATTCCTTTATGATATCATGTCGGCTAAATAATTCCTACTAAATTAACAAACAAGCCTGGGAATTATGAGACCATGAAGAGTAAATTTACCTTAGTGTAGTTTTTCTGATCTACTCCATAGCCTTTGACATACAAGTAGCCAATTCCGTTAAATGCTGAAAAGAGACCTTCTTTTGCAGCAAGTGTAAGCCATTCAAGTGCCTTGGTATAATTTCTTTCAACACCAGCTCCTCGAGCATATATCTCCCCAAGAAGTTCCATTGACCTCGGCTCTCCTTTTTCTACAGCTTTCGAAAACCAGTGCAATGCCTTGTTGTGATCACGCCTTAATCCTCGCAGGCCAAAGTAGTAGAACAGTCCAATTTTGTACATGGCATTAGCATTCCCTTTCTGTGCCTGATATTCCAATATCTGGAAATCTTCATCCTCCTCACCACGGGATTTCCTTAGAGCACCTTTGTTTTCTTCAGTTCCGCTATGGATTCTAGTTGGTTCAACCACCGGCGAATCCTTTGAGATCAGAAAACTATTCACGGCCGTCTCTGCTAATTCAGCATATAATTGGACAGCTTTGTCATGCATCTGTAACAGAATGGCAAGCTCAATTACAAACTCAGCTACAGAAGAAACGTTTGATAAGGAACTCAAAAGCTTAAAGATGTCTTCTTTTGCCGAATAATGTCATCTCATAAAAGGTAATGGTTATTTAAACGAAACTTCATCTAATCAGTAATCATAGGAAACAAATGACGGTTCCTTCTTAAAAGTTGAGCTTGCTTACATCTTGACGCAGATAAGTGAAAGCAAGTGCCATCTTGGACTGCATATTCCCACCCGCAGCTGCGAAATTGTGGTGAAGAAAGGATTTGCTTTTGCTCTTCTCCCTCATCATTCCTATCCCGTAAACGAAGCCCATTATCGACTGAGCGTGCGGATCTCCAGCTGATGAAGCAGCCTCTATCTCTTCCACTGCTTCCTCCATCAACCTGAAATTTCCCTCACTCGCTGCCGATAGAATCTTTTTGAGGCCGGAGTAGTACTGCGGCGACGCGCCTTGGACGGTGGAGTCATCTGGCTCGAAGATCGATCGCCACGAACCGGGATCAAGCTCCTCTTCGGACTTTGGTTCGGATTCCCCAAACTCATCGAAGTCAGAGGACTCTCCGATTCCGTTATCATCACCGCCGCTATTGAGATCGTCATTGGATAGGACGAGAACAACGGGACGGGCGTGAACGCTAAGTTCGGCGAAACAGAAAACGAGTACAGAGATAATAACGATTCCGTAACCTGAGATTCTCATATTACCCCTTCCTCCACCGTATTCTTCGTCGTCGCCGTACTTTTTTCTCAGTGATCAGATTCGAATTTTTTACAAGGATGACCAAAAGAACGGAGATAAAAGGGGCAATAACGTCATTTTAATCAGTTCATAACTTGCCACGTTGAATCGGCGTCACAGATCCAATAGTCACCCGCCACGTAACTAGACTTGTCTTACAACATTAAATCCAGTTTTCGGTTCGGGTTGTAGATTAATTCGGTTCAATGCTCGGTTTAATCGAAATCGAATACATGTTTTAATTCGGTTTATTTATATGCAGAAATACAAAAGAGGGGATCAAAGAGTTTGGTTTGTCCAAAAAAAAAACGGAGGATGAAAGAGTTAGTTAGGCTTGAATCTTGTCTTCGTCATCAAGCTTCATCAACATCCACTGCAACGATTGAATGACTTGTTGATCGTAGACTTGCTTCTGTTCCGCGACTCTCTTGTATTGTTTTGCCTCCATCTCCACAACGCTTTTCTCCATCCGTAGCTTCAGAAGCATAGCCATGGCTTCTTCAGCAGCTGATTTAGCCGCTCTTCTCTCCTTGTCCAGTTCTAGTTTCATACAATCTCCACGTTTCCTCTCTACCTTCACCATTTTTCTCAGAGTAATAACGTCGAACACCTGGTCTTCATCACTCCGAGACCTTGATTCTTCTTCCTCCTCGCTTTCCTCTTCTTCGCCATGATGATTATTCTTCTCGTCGAGCTCTGTCTCCGATAACGCTGCATCACTGTCTCTGTTCTTGCTGAGATTAATCCCATCACGATCACGTAGAAGAAGATCACAGTTCTCGCAGCTCAATCCATCAGCTGAATCAGAATTCCAGTGTAAAATGATGGGTTTCTTCTGATCCAATCCATCAACCAAATTAGATTTTGAAACGAAACCATTGTTCCTCTTGTTGTTGTTGCAGTCCTTGTGTTCTTGATCGGAGGAATTGAAACACTCGATTTTCGGAGAAAGTCGATATATCTTCTCTAAATACTGCACAAACATTGAAGTGCCCTTGAAAAATAGAAACTTTAGTCCCAAAAGAAGCAAGCAACAGAGAAGGACGAGATTGAAAAACTCAGAAAAGCAACCAAAAACGAAGAACCCAAATCCAAAACCATCAGAATGACTCAAAAGCTTCAGAAATGAGGTAATCTCCATTACAAAAATGCAGACATCAACGTATAGGAATTGAAGCGACTCATAAAGATAAATAATTACTTTGAGTTGCAAAAAAAACACGAAAAGAGAAAGAAAGAAGAATTTGAATCCCAATGAAGATGAAGAGAATGTGTGTGAGAGTTAGGGATTTTTGATCGGGGAACGAGAAGATAAACGGCGAAGATTGCGAGGAAGGATTACACATGTACTATAGGAGAGATAATATCCAGCAGAAATGATAGCCATAAATAATTAGTATAACTGTATCCGATCACAACAATTAAATATTTTCCCATAAAAGAAATTTTTCATTTTCTACTCCATTATATATTTCGCCGATGAAAGAAAATAAATTAAAAATGTTTTTTTATTTCAACAGCATTGCATTGCATAGCATACAATGCATTCATTATTCTTTGGATGTCATGTACAAATGTAATAAACATATGTTGTCAACAGCTCAAGCTTTTCCGGCAGAGCCAAAGAGACGTATCTTATCGGCGATCACAGCTTTCATGGCTGCTTTTGTGGCCAACATGACGTCAACAAGATCACTCTTATTCCCGGAGCTAAGAGCTTCCATGTAAGCTTTTCTTATTTCTGTGTTCACGTTAAACTTTCTCACTCCATTCTCAATGCATTCCTGATGATTTCAGACAACAATTCATATCCCACAAAGATGTTAATTCCGTTATATCCATACCAAAATCTCGATCAAAAGAGCAAAATTTTACACGCCGGCTTATTTATTTTTCCATGACTAAACTAGAAACTTTCAAACATGATAGATTCACACCTTGATAAGCTTCTCAGACAAACCAGAAGCTCCATGAAGAACAAGAAAGACGCCTTTCTTTGAGCTTAAACCATGCAGTTCCTATGTACATGGTGATCAGTTAGTTAAGAATTACGCATACTCAGCACATTGAAGAACTTCTTAATACAACACAAAAATATAATTAACCTTAAGTAAGTCGAGCTTGAGGTTTGGACCGGACTCGGGATATTTTCCATGGACATTTCCTATACACACAGCCAAAGCATCTATACCAGTTTCCATAAATTCCTGAGCCTGAAAATCTCATAAAAATTCATTGTAGTTTGGTTTAACAAACATGGATTGTCAGGTGAGAGATTGGATTAATCGGCGCTTATAAACAACAAGGACCTGGTGAATGTTGGTGAGCTTTGCTTCATACTCTTCAACAGTCATGCCATCTTCTGTTCCTGAGAGTCGACCTAGTTCAGCTTCCACCATAATGTTTTTGGAACAAGCCAACTCTGTTATGGATTTTGTGTAGGATACATTTTCTGTGAAGGAAAGATGAGAACCATCTACCATCACAGAATCAAATCCCTGCAAAAATTAATCAGTATGAAGCTTTCGGTATAGGAATAAGTAAAAGAATGGAGATTGAACATAAGCGATAGATATCTTAAACTTACTAGCTCAAGAGCTTCTAATAGCTCCTGCTTTGTAGTTCCATGGTCAAAGTGTACGGATATTGGAACCTGCCAAATTGTGCATATTTAACAGGGAGTCCAGTGTCAAACCCAAGTATTGCGTATTTAGAGTGAGTTCAAAAATAAATGACTGCCTAAGTTAAAGGTATGTATCTAATGCAGAATCAAAGTACAGTCACAAAGCCCACATACCCTGGCTTGTTCAGCTGCGGAGATGCAACATGAAACCAACGGAATACCTCCTTGCTTGAAAGCACCTGGATGGACCTATAGTGTAGCCAAAATAAAACGATAATAGAAATCAATATTTGTCTTTCATTTCTTTTTGTGGCGGAACGATTCAGAACAGAATGTTATATTTGGTTGCTATCGTGGCTGATATTTCTCATATGAAACTCTGAGATAGTCAGAACACTAACCTGCAATATGGCAGGACTGTTTTCTTCCTCTGCGGCTGCTACAACAGCTTCTATTCCTTCCAGGTTATATACATTAAATGCTCCAACTGCATATCCACCCTTTTCTGCGTTCTATTTTACATAGAAACACAACATCAATATATGAAGAGAAAAATGAGGCTAGAGAACGAGAGTGATACTCACAAGAAGAAGCTCTTTTGTCGACCGTCCAGCTACAACTGACCAGGACTTCACAACTTCTGCAAGAGCTGTGCTGTTACCAACATTACCTGTTACATATGGGGGTAAAAGTTAATTAAGAATACCTAATTTTTTCAGTTGAATGTTTTGAATAAAAATTAAGATTTACCTGGGAAAACAATGTAGGGGACTCCAGGATGTCTACTTTCTGGACCTAATTGCCATACTGGAACACCGGCAAGGGCTTGACCAATCACAAGTGCACGTCTTGCTTTAAGTGCTTTTGTGGCTGTGTCTGATGACGTAATTCCACCCTAAACAAGGACGTTACAGGGAAAAAAAAAAAAAACATTGGACTATAAAACAGTTGCAAATCATTAACTGCCATTGAAAAATTGTGCCAGGAAATTTGTGAGATAATATAGAAGCAAAAAATGCTTGCCAAAATACCTTAGCAAGAATATAACGAGGTCTGGTAGTTATCTGACTAACTACTTCAACCAGAGCGGAGCTCACTTTGCTGTTAATATCAAGACTTTCCGAAGATGCTGTCAAAGTGAGTAACAGACCGGTTAATGATGATTTCCTCAGTCATGACTAAATACCAACAACAGAAAGATATAAAGAACTGGAATAGAGAAACAACTTTTCCCAGTGATGAGTTCGCGGCTGCTCATAATCAGAGTCTCCCTGCCAGCCCGAAGGAAAGCATCGGCCATCTCAACCGCCCTACTGATTTCTGCATCTCTCACTTCGGAAGATTTGAGAGCAACTTTCTCTACAGAGATCTGTTGAATATAGCTAGAAATTAGAATCATAGCATCATAAAATTTGAGAAATACATATTTTCCCTGTGCTACATTTACTTCTTTTACCTCAATGCTCCTTAAATTCTGCTTATGTTGTGATTGAAGTTCTTCAACCTGTTAGTTTGAAGAAATTGACTCAGGACTCTTTAACTTTGTTTCATTGAAAACATGAAAGGTAAATTAGTGTTAGTAGACAAAATTCACCTGCATTGTTGTTTTCGGGACATAGGAGCCTACAACAATTAGCGCACCACTGCTTTCTTTGTCAGATTTAAAATCTTTCGGCAACACAGGATCTTTTGGAATAATCCCTATCAGAGCAGACACAAAGCTAGCAGCAGTGCGACATAAAAAGGATCTCCCTTTCAGTTCTGCCTGCCAAATATAATGTTCAATCAACGGAGGGACCCAAAAAACATGTATCCTCTAATTGAATATATGCCTCAAAAAAAAGGAAAAAATACAAAAAGTAAAAAAACTAAGAGAAAAATTGGCGGCTTACCTGGATCATACCCGCTGCAAATACAGCCATGTCTCTTTCACTAGCTGCGTTGACAATACATGCAGACCCCTGATTTGTATATGAAATGGAAATATAAGTTAAAGACTTTCTACAAAACTGATTCCACAATTATATAGACCAGTAAAGTTCACTGAAAGCAACATTTTAAAGCAATCCCAAAATCTACTTGAAAAGTTTACCTTCTTTAAATTGCATAAGAACTCACACACTGCATCAGGGCCACCTTTTCTTAAAAGCTGGATTGAGATCGACTGAACGCTGTTAGCAGGAATGCCGCCAGCTGTTTTCTCCTCAACCCACTGGAATCATATCATATTTGTTTGATGGTAAGGATTTCTTAGAAAGTCATATTATATAGATGATTCTCTTGAATGAAGAATTCAGACCTCACGAAGATTTGAGGATTTATATCCAAAGGATGCATCTTTGGCAAACTCTGTCTGTCCTGCAGGAACGAGCCTGCGATACTCATGATGAAGACTATCAAATTTCATGCTACGAATGGAACTTAGCCCTGATTCTGTAAGTTTGAAGAAATCTCTCATACACATGTTGTTCACAAAGATATACCTATCAGAATCTGCAACATAATGCACATCATTGATTGTATAACGTCCTCCTTGAAGGAAGAAGGGGCAAATAATCCATGCATCCATTTCCCCAAGAATTGAGACAGCAGCATCTGCTTCCTGTATGGATCATAATATCAAGTAATGGCATAAACAGATGTCAAGCTCAAATCATATAACATTGAAATGATAGTATGCCATTTCATGATAGGGTTACCGAACTTGCCTGAGGAAAATGACCACGTAATGTTGAATCACCCCTCAGAACAATCGTGTAGTCAGCGTTGCCAACTTCTTTTGATGCAGCACATAGGTTGGAACAGATGTCTTTGATCAACGCACTAGCCTGTTGAAGAGATATGCAATTAGAGCTTGCAATTGTGAAGCTGATGTAACATTAACTTTTCATTGTTCCATGAGATTAGAACTCCCCAATAAGTAGACTACAAAAAAAAAAAAAAAAAAAAATGTCTTGACCTTCTCAGAGCTCAATGACCTTGAATTTGTCAAGATGAAGAAGCATGCAGGCTTTTTTCTGAACTGGTCAGAAATAGACTCAATACTCCTGTCAAAATGTAGGGAAAGCAATAACCAACTATCAATTCCTTCCAATGGGTTCTAGGCTAGCGATTTGCCAACTATTTCAATGAAAATTCATGATATCTTTTGTGTTGACATGATAAATTCAGTTTCATAGAGAAAACATGCAAGACTAACCATTCGGTTAAAACCTCTACGTCATGAACAGTTTGTGTCCCGGTTGGATCATCATCAAGAACAACCAATGTCTTTGAGTTTCCCATGTTTAGTCTATGTATGTCAGCTGTAGGGTCTGAAGGCCATTCAGATGGAAGTGATTTCAGTAGGTCTTGTTTATTCAGAACAGGAAGTCTCCCTTCGACTTTAATCCCAGCAAGGGTTTCATATACCTATAAATTTAATAAAACGTTTTTAGTTACTTACAGCTAAACGAGTCACACCAAACATACACCAATCTTGATACTGTTGTAGCTTCACATGTCCATCTATCGTTAATCAAGGCAACCAGCAAACACCACAAGTAGATCTTGCATCCAATAGTTCATATGCGATACGAGCAAAACCCAAATAACTGTAAATTTTTCATTTACTAGCAAACGTTTGCATTTGCAGCCCTTTCAAGTAAAAAGAGGATTTCTATTGTTTATAAAGACGGAAACTAACAGCCAAAAGCTGTCTCAAATTCAACCACAATAATATTGGTGCTAGGAATCAGTACACATATGAAAATTATACCTTCACCACTCCAGCATCATCTATCCGTCCCCAGCCCGCAGCAGAGCCTGTAAATGAAATAACTCTAAGCATGTTTGTCTCCATCTATATGGGGCAAAAAGGATCTATAGTAGTATAGCTCAGTAAAAGTAGAAAGTTTTATGATTCTCCAAAACATTCTATAAAGAAGCGCTGCAAAGAATATTCATGAAAATTTGCAACACATGATTGCACTCAACCCAGACACTGAGCTCTTAAATCATAATATGTATTGTTGAAAATGAACAGAAATGATGCACATGCAATATGAATTGAGAACAGTCAAAATATTAGAGGTTACCGGCTAAGAATAGCTGGTGTGCCACTGTTGATATATGGAGTGGGACTTTACGAGATGAACCTTCTCGGGTAACAATTCCCTACAGTCAAAACTCATGCATAAGTTAAGAAAACAAAACATTTTACAAATTGATTACAGTTGCTAATCTTACCAAATCCTTGACAAAAATATCAAGAGCAGAGTATGGTGTATAATCATTATCTAGCATGTGCGGAACACGATTTTCAAACATCCTGCAAGATGTAAAATAGGAACCATTCAATTCATTAACTTGTACAAATAAATATCAACAGGCAAAAGCACAGGGTTTCATGAAGACAAGGCTGTAGGCAGATAGGTAACAATTGCAGACACAGTGATGCACTTTTCATCAGAAATGTTATAGCTGTTGATGATAACACAGAATTTTTCAGAAGAAAAAACCTTATTCCATAAAGATCTACATAATGCATACCAAGATGTTCCACCGCTGTTGGAAATAACATTGAATAGCTTTCGAGTATTCAGACCTAACCGAGCTCCGAATGCTATTGCTTCAGCAGATGATGCAATATGAACTCCCGCAAGCAATTGATTGACCATTTTTACACCACTATGGAACATCAAATAAATAAGTTACAAAGAAAGTGAATGTATCCATGTTAGTAAAGAAAGGATTGTGATGGTGATTACAAAAGATCAAACAAGTTACCTTCCTGCCCCACAACCTCCTTTTATCATGTAGAGCTTCTCACTTAATGCTGCTCAAAAATAATGTAATCAGGCACATCCAGGTCATGATGCGAACAAGAACTATCTCACCAGAAAAATGAAAATGAAATCGTCACCTGATAACACAAGTCCCGCAGCCTTAAGTGCTTCATCAGTACCTGAAGCCATTATCTGAAAAACTATATAACTTCAGCTTCCTTACAGACACATTAGATAGGTTTCTAGACTTCATACCGTAAGTTCCCCCAAGGCAGCCCTCTTAACACCACCAGAAACAGGAGCATCCACCAGCTTTAGGTCTTTTCCCTCATCTGCAAGATTACAAAAAAAAAAAAGAATAAATCATTGAACTCAATCAAGTGACAGTAAAAGATCATGATGGACGTAAAAATTGATCAGCGGTGCATATGACCATCCAGAATAAAACAGGCAATACTGTAGCTGGTTACTGAAAACACTAGTAAGGATTTTCCTCTATCATCAAGCAAAGAAAAAACTTACTTTCTAAACGCCTTTCAAGTTGGCTAACAAATGCAGGAGAGACTGTTGACGCAAGTACAACAGTTGCTCCAGATGGGATAGCTGAAATATATGAAAGAAAACATAGGAAAGTCGTCAGCTCTAAACTTCAGTACTAAAAGCTAGGATATAGATACGTACCTTCAACTGCTCCAAGATGTCCATACAGGACATCCTCGGCCTGAACCTCGTTTGTTACCATAATTACAAGAACATCAACATCTGTAGGAGTAGATACAAATTATAAGCATTATTTCTGGGAAAATGACTAGATTTAAGGGGGAAAGGCAGGATTTTCATATCAGAAGTGCTGAGAGCTACATGACACATCTACACTATAATATATCCACTTTCGAGGAGAGGAGTACCTTTTGTCACATCAGCTGGAGAATTTGCCGTCAATCCCCCAGCACTCTCAAATCTGACAAGCGTTGGCTTGTATACCTGCAATTCAGATCAATATCAACATTTCATTTAACAATGTTGCATATTTATTGCTTAAGAGCGATGAAATAGAGTTTCTTTTTGAAGTTAAGTCACCTATTAGCAAATCCTACATTTATAATTATCTGACAAGCTAATGCGAATACATCAATAAATTAACAATTATATGAAAAAGGCAAACCCAAACGTAAAATTCACCGACCTAACAGCCAAAAGTAAAGGAGTCTATGAATGCATTACAGCCAAAAGTCTAGCGTGAGGGAAACCATGTCCCTCTATTAACTAGGAAGCTACTAGAGGAATAGACATGTATAATACCAACTCATATAACCAATTAAAACCAACTAATTCAATCATTCTGAACATGTATACCATAGACTCCCTAGAGCATTCACAGTGGAGAGGGCTTACGTCATAACCACGGACAGAAAAATTTGATTTTAACAGGTGTGCTGCCATGCCAAAACCCATTGCTCCAAGACCAATAAAACCAACTCTATTCACAGGCTTTGCTTGAGTAGTAATTTCTTTGGCCAAATCCTCTGGCTTGTAAAGTTCTCTATTGGCTGCTTCTAATATGCCAACACCAAGTACTTTTTCCCAGACCTGCTCAATCATTATGTGAACCTTTCATTAGGGTAGCATACGTCATGAAAATGATCTATGACAGTAGTTTTCCATTCAGTTATAATTTCCACAAATTTCCAAAGCACTAGAAAACAAATGGAGAAAACTTTATTAGGGACCTTAGCCAATGAAGTAGCTGAATCATTTCCCTGCATCTGTGATATTCCTGGAGAAAGGAAAGTTATTTTATAGAATTAAATAGGTGGAAATAGGTCGTTATCATTATCCACGACATAAGATCATATTATGGTTTATACCGAGGATTAGTTGTTGGCGTGCAACTGCCAAAAGTGGGACAGGAAATGGGAGCGATTTGGCTTTATCTTCAACAATGCCCTTGTCATCGGAAAGTCAGTTAGTGTCTCATTAGTTACATATGCTAAGCTTCGAGACTTAATCACAGGGAAGAAATAAAAAAAACTGGAGCTAAATTTTGCATTTATCTCTTTTCTATTTTCCGTTGAACCGAAAGAAAGAAACAAAGACAATGATAAGATATCACTCTCAAATTGATGTATCATACCAGATTCTGAGAGAGAACATCGAGGAAGCGACCATCTATATCATCTTTTAGCAACAACGGAATATGATTCTTATAAATCCTGGAAACAAAAGATACACAAGACAAATTAATTCTATGACAGCCATGTTCGAAATATGGGAATGTCAATTTGGCATAAACCTTCAGGAAAAAACCTTCAATGGGCCTAAATGAGGAGCTAAAAACAAAATATATTTGTCTTGCAGTTAGATTTGGTAAACAAACATGCTATAGTTACAACTTCCTTGCAATTGTCTATTCTCAAAAGTTTTCAGAATTAGACTATTATGCATAATATTTTCCCTCCCCTTAATGTGTGTATATTAAAGATCTACTTCTACATGAAATGCCGTTAACCCTATGATTAATCACAGTCCTACTACCAAAATCTTTCCAATTTGGTACTGGAAGACCTATTTATTACTCATAACAAAAGGAAAGTCCGTGTAGCATAAAGCATACCATGAATTTCCAGCAGCATTGGAAATGATGTCATACAGTATCCATGGATGCACACCCGCCTGAGAACCTAAAGATATAGCCTCCACAGCAGCAACAAGATGAATGCCCTCGAGCAATTCATTCACCATTTTAACTTTACTGGTTCAGAATAAAAATCAACGAGATCAATGGTTTTACTATGGTGCAGGGGAACAATAAGAGTTATCAAAGCCTCTGTTTCAAGCATATAATGACCAGAGATCTCATAGATTTCATGATATTAATTGGGTAAACAAGTTGAGCATTTTTCATTGATATGACTCGTGACGAGGAAATAGGAAGTCAAACTCTTAGAAGTTGTAGTGATCCCGAGAAGGTTATATATCACCTGGATAGTTCCATACCTTCCAGCACCAATTTCTCCCTCAAAGGTATAAAGATTCTGACACATTGCTGAATGAAACAAGGAAATTGTCTCAGTAACAATATTAATTCTCAGAAAGTCTACATCTTGAGAGGGTCTAAATACTTGAGTTAACTTTTACCAGTAAGATAGGGTTGAGCTCTTGTGATCGAATCTGACCTTCCAGATGCTATTATCTTATAAGTTAGAAAGAAAAGTGTTACTACCAAGTACAGTGACATGTGGCTTTTAACAATGAATGGAGATCAACGAGCACAATAGTACTCCACAAACATAACAAAGTTAGCAGGACAAATAGAGTATATACCATTAGTTTTCCTTCAAGAAGCTCAGACATTCCTTTTAAAACATAGGCATCAACTACATAAATCTGTTCTCTTTCCTCTGCATTGGAAACGAATCCCATTTTCAGTTCACGACTGAAAAGCGCAAACTTCAAAATACAGAGATTAAAGGCAAACCATGCCCCAAAGTATCAAACTGAAACCTGCAAGTTGTTTCTCTAGCTTCTGGAGGTGCAAATGTGATATTGTTGAAGACAAAAGCAATACAGCGCCCTTCTGTAGATCTGCGAAGAAAATAACGCATACAGTCTAGTACACAACAGTTGTAAGATAAAAGATCATAAACTGTGAGGTAAATAACTTCTGGATTACCTTTCATAACACCCTCATCACCAAAAATGACATCTTGAATTTGGTCAGGGTGGGATAGTAAAACCACCACGGCTGCTGCACCTGCTTAATTAAAGGACGAAGACAGAAGAGAGAGGAAGGAAAGTAAATAACATGACACAAGACAATAACAAAAGTACACATAGCAATGAAACGAGGTAGCAACAGAAACACAACAAGACGGGGTTGCACATACAGCGGCTAGTACTGGATATCAAATGCTCGATAAACCGTAAACAAAATGTGCATTTTCCTTAAAATCTGAACTTATTTCCATGTATCTTAGCGGTTCTAATTTCATCTAACACACACTCAATCTGCTATACCTTTCCCGACGTCTGCAGGGCTGTCACATTTATGTCCTCCCAATTCAGTGAACTTCTCCACTAATTCTGTGCTTATCTGTGGAATATAGATAGATACAACAACTTAGCTTTCCTCCTTATATTTTCCAATAGACAACGCGAAATTCAACAAAACTTCGCACAACTAATCAAATCAATTTGACGTGTTTCAGTTAAATTGAACTCTTTGTGTAGTGAAGGTGGAAATCCTGGGAGAAAGACTGAGAATTTCGAAATTACTACAGAACCCACAAATTCTCACAATTTTGGTTCCGAATAATTGAAACCTGATCAACCTGATTTTAAAAAAAAGAAAACATACATGCCGATCGAAAGAGTAATAAAAAGAAAAAAGCAACTGACCTCGAATGCTTGAACCTTAAACCCAGAACGAAGAAGCGAAGAAGCTAATTCGAAACTGAAAGAATCAAGACCAACAAACCCAACGACGCCACCATCACCTCCCATTTTCTCCGATCACTACGATTCTCCGTTTCCTCCGATGTAAATGTAAATATACAGTCAAGTAGTCAACGAACCAATTTCATACGCATCTCTCTCTATATACACTATATCAACTACATATTTTTATATCCAAACATTACTAATTGAGGTTCATCTCGCGCTTACCTGATTACGTTACATCGTGTGTAGACTCGTACGTGGAAATCCATATCCAAAATGCCTTTTTAGCTAATCCGACAAAAGCTCATATTTAAAAAAAAAAAAAAAAACGAAATTTTAAATTAAGAAATGGATAATTTGTTTTGTTAGGTAAGATTTTTGAGAACATGGGTGACAAAACTATATTGGGAGATCAATGAGATCGACCTAAACCGAAGAACAACCGAGAATCAAAGACCAATCAATCAAGACCAAAGCAATCAAGAAGAATCTAGAAGATTATGAAGATATGTTAATATCTTAGATTTGGAAGATTAGTATTTATCTTTATATATTATTTCCATATTAAATTAGGAAGTTTAGGTTTATGATTTCCTACATAAACCATAGTTTATGTAACCTATTAACAACACAAATCAATAATAATATTTCATTCGATAAGATTTCTCATGGTATCAGAGCCAACGATCTTTTGAGATCTAACGCTTCCGCACTAAGAAACGATGATGATCGTAGGAGACGATGTTGAAGATGATGGTAACGATGATGAAGACGACGACGGTGGAATTATATCCACGTTTTGTTTTTTGTTTTTTTAAAAAAATCTCTGGTTTGATCTTTCTCGATCTCTATTACTATATGATTTGGTTTTTATCCATCCTTCTTCAGGTTCAACTTCTTTATTCTCTTTGGTTTTGAGATTTGACCGATTTNAAAAAAAAAAAAAAAAAAATCTGCAACTTTGATTTCACGTTTTCTTTCTAAAGATTCTTCTCTTCTTTCATTTTATTCCACTTTAATTGTTTCTCTTCTTCTCATCGTCTTGTTTTTTTTTTTTAGCCACATCTTTCATGACTCGACGGCTGAGTATAACGCCATATCGAAGATGACTCGTCGGCCGAGTATAACGCCGCATCTTTCATGACTCGACGGCCGAGTATAACGCCGCATCTTTCATGACTCGACGGCCGAGTATAACGCCGTATCGAAGATGACTCGTCGGCCGAGTATAACGCTGCATCTCTCATGACTCGTCGGCCGAGTATAAACACCGCATCTTTCATGACCCGTCGGCCGGGTATAAAGCCGCTATTTTGAAGAATTGTCCAATCTCACACGTGTCTTCCACGTATGAGATTGACGGGGGTATTGGGAGATCACTGAGATCGACCTAAACCGAAGAACAACCGAGAACCAAAGACCAATCAATCAAGACCAAAGCAATCAAGAAGAATGTAGAAGATTATGAAGATATGTTAATATCTTAGATTTGAAAGATTAGTATTTATCTTTATATATTATTTCCATATTAAATTAGGAAGTTTAGGTTTATGGTTTCCTATATAAATCATAGTTTATGTAATCTATTAACAACACAAATCAATAATAATATTTCATTCAATAAGATTTCTCGAACTACAAGAAACCATAAATGATAGGATATATAAGTATGTACTCATACATAAGTAGTAACCATGTTTTCTATTTCTCCCCATTTAAAGTTGTTACCTATCATTCGACTTTCGTCTTTCTACATGTACGAACACCTAAACTCTTAATTTTGGCAACTCTTGTAATCAATGTAACAAACATTCTATACTATTTTTCTAGACTAGCTAATTCTGGCTTGACTCAATTATGCAACGTTAAATTTCACTAATCCAGAGCTTAGTCTTGGATCCGATGCGTAATGATAGGATCAGAAACAGATTATCTCGAAAAATCAGGCAGAAGCTGGATTAAATTCAAAAACCAAAAATTGTAACCGTCGTGTCGTATATATACCCACATGTGTGTTACAACTTTTACATCTTACAAGCAACTAAAGATAAGAAAGAAGATTAAGAGATATTGAAATGGAGGTTGTTAGATTCGCCGTCGCCGTCGTGCTTGTACTTTGCTCCGTTACGTCGTCTAACGCCGCGACTACACCACCGAGCGGCGGTGCAGGAGGAGACGCGCACGCAATGCCCTGCATACAGAAACTGATGCCGTGTCAGCCGTATCTCCACTCTGTGACTCCCCCGCCGCCGCCGACGTGTTGTGTGCCGTTGAGGGAGATCGTCGACAAGGACGTGACGTGTCTCTGCGCCGTCTTCAACAACGTCGATATGCTCAAATCGCTTAACCTCACTAAAGAAAACGCTCTCGTTCTCCCCACCGCTTGTGGCGCCAAAGCTGACGTGTCACTATGCAAATCCAGCACCGGTGAGTAAACCTTACTACTACGACGCCGTTTTAATTTCCTATCTATGCCAATGCGGCGCCGTTTGAGTTTCTTATCTCTGTTGATTTTTGTGTTTACGAAGGTACTACTCCGTCTTCGACGCCGCCGGCAACCCCGACAACTCCTCCGGCATCTTCCACCGGTAAAAATACATAAATTCAAATATTTGAAGTTTAAATCTGATTGTGATGTTTTTACGGGAGATATTGTTTTTTCAAAACTTTTTTAAATTGCGGATAATGTAATTTTATTTAAAAATCGCATCAACAGGAAGCGGTTCTACCGGAGATTCAGCTCCTTCGACGGCCAAACCAACAAACTCAGCTCCGGCCATCAACTTCGCTGGGTTTAGCTTTGCATCGGCTGTCGTGGCAACACTCTTCTTCTGATCTACTACATTTATTTTGAGACTTTATTATGTAGGTTTTAATTTGTTGGAAATTATTCAGACCATGTTCGGTAACATTTTTATTTCAACTATTGGTTATATAACTTATAACTGATTATCCCATATGTACCTTGAAATTCAAATAATAGTAATAACTTCCAACAACTCTTTACTCTAAATGTTCATATATATTTGTACATACCTCGTTAGAGTTTAATAACTAACGTTTTTGGAAGCTAGCTTTTTAGCTCCTGTCAAGATTTCGACATTGCAACTCCCAGATAATGTAATAAATAATTCCCTGATTTAAATACGTTGATGATAGTTAATTAATTAATTGAGATCCCCTTTTCACTTTAGTATACTAGCTGATTGATGTATTTATAGAGTATAATGTTATCCGAGTGTTTGTGACTTTGTGTTGTAATTTAATATGGAGTAGTAAAGTACTATATATATGACAGTTCATCAAATGGATTCGATTTAATTTATATTAATTGTCAGACTGAAGCCAACAAAACGAGCAAGAAACAACAAAACAAGTAGTGTCCAAAGTCCAGGGCACTTTACAAATAAAATCACATAATTCGAACTGGTGTAATCTCCGACAGCGACAAATAAATAAACGCAAGTAAACGTACAGCCACATAAACATATATACACAGACACACTAGTGCTTATGTATCCACGATATGAAGACATAAACTAAGACTGTTCGACAAAAACTTAATACGTTTTACATCTATAAAGCCTTGTAACATTATAAATTGCTACTAATCCGTGTCACCGTGTGTAAGTATGTGTATATATATACAAACATATGCAGTTTATGTAGTTTTCTTAATCAACTACAAAGTATTAATTAATTAAAGAATTATAACAATATTGATCAATATGGTAACATGAATTCATCTGTCGTCTACATCTGAATACCAAATCTAGTGTATAAATTTTTCATATATGACATGCTTTTTATAATGCTTTTTAGTTTTACTAATATAAAATGTTGATTTAAGGTCAATATAAAAATGTATGATGTATTCAGACAGCTATTTAGCTGTATATATTACTTTGTTTCATGGTACCGACTTTATGTAATCTTTGTTTTTGGCTTTTGGCATTTTAAAAACAGATGAACTAAATTTATTATCATAATATCAAAATATAAAAAAGAAAATAAAAAACAAAACGGAGGGAGAAGCCATGTCTAATGATGAGTTAGGTAGCGTCGTGACTCGAGCCTAGCCCAATCGCCCAGCTCTTCACAATCACACCCATCCTTCATCCATGTGCTTTCTCTTCTCTCGACTCTATCATATTAATTAACTAGTTATTTATTCACTTATCCTATTTTCTTTTAAAATATTTCACAGCATATTTGTTGGTATAAAACCAGATTGCTAATTTGAGAGTTCGAAATGGCTCTCATACGATGATTTGAGAATCTACCTAAAATTGAGCTCTTTAAAAAAAAAAAAAAAAAAAAAAAAAAAAAACTCGATATTCGTCGGGTTGCATTTTATCTACAGTTTGATAATCATTTTCTATAGAATATTTCAAATACCAAAACAAAAGTAATATAATACCTGATGCGAAAATAATCAAAAATATATATTTACCTTTTCTAGTAGAAAATTAGTAAATATACTCTTTTTATTTTTTTGGGCTAAAGTAAATATACTCTTTGATACAAAAATTAGAAGACCACTAGACCAGGATTTTGCAAACACGATTTTCATCATAAATATCCACTAACTCCTGTTTTCTTATCATTACATCATCGCATTATGTCCCAGACCCAAACGAGTACAAGTATACACAATTTTGACATATGACAATAAATTCATAATTTTGATTTATACTGTATTATTTTTAAAGTTTAAGTAAGACATTCCAGAAAACGACACGTACATTAATTTGAAAGAGAGTGTTTCAATACAATTACCGTTAAATAAAGGAAAGACGACACAAGTCGACCAAAAAAAAAAAAAAAGGAAAGACGACACAAATTAAAGTCACAAATTTTATATCGATTACTATTTGTTGTTGGCATTATATATGATTATAGTGTACTAATTATCATTTAGAACTATGTCTTATAGAGTTATCGGACGGCCGAAAACTGTAAGAAAATCAAATATATTTTTCTGCTTACTCTTACTGCCTTGATTCATGCTGTTTTGCTGAATAAGAACAATTAGTTCTAGATGGCCTTGGTCACAACGAAAAGTCACGCATAAATATACGTTATATATTTGTAATCTTTTTTGTTCGGTAGAACGAAAAATAAACAAATAATATAGCTAGCTAGGAGTCTTATATATATAAGGGCTGAATCTGATTAATCATCGAGGTTGACTTGATTATATGAAAATCAATAAAGTAGCGGCCACATATAAATGAATTAATGAATTAGTGTTGTTGAAACGAAAACCTTAGTGGGTGTTATTGGTTTGAGATTTAGAATGAGTTTAGTGATTTAATTATGAAAGATTTTAAAAGATTGCTAAAGAGTTTGATATTATCTTAATGATTTTTTTTCCAAAATTTTGTAAAGTCATCAAAACTTTTTTCCATAATCTTGTATAGTCTTGATGACTTTTCTAAACTTTTCTAAATTTTGCCTACAAAATATTTTCAAAATATTGCCCAGATTTTTTTTTAACCATCTATTGTCCCATCATTTCTGTAGAGAGCTTTGATCAAAACATTGAGGGATGCAAACAATAGGAGGCAAACAAATCTCTCTCATATTCTTGTAAAATTTAAACGCCAAATATAACTGATTCTCTTCCACAAGAATAGCAAGAACAGTGATGTAAGCCTTCTGCCTAGGATCACAATCAAAATCCTTCGTTTTGTGAAAAACCCTCAAAGAATCAAACGGCCTGGGAACCCGACGATACCCTCTACACATTGAAAGCAATATATCTTCACTAATAACACAATTTTAATTCTAGCAATAAGACCTTCAGCTGCTTTAAACTTATTAGCAGAGACCAATCTCTTTTTTTTTGGTTAAAAAAAAAGATAGCAAACAAGCAGAGACCAGAGACCAATCTCGAGACCATATAACCAAAAGAATTTTGATCATGTACGAACCCATTCCCGTAATGCCTCCGTAATGCCTCCTATACAGTTTCCAACATGAATTATGTGATCATCTTTTTTCTCGTGTCTTCTCCAACGAAGTGTATTCAGCTGTACTATCAAAAATGTGATTTTCTTTTTATTCCTTGCTTTGCCTTCTCAAATCTCACATATTCTCTCCACAATCTATCTATTTTATGGGGAAGTTTTCATGACTTTTTTTATGAAGAAAATTATATAAAATCCTAAACCAATAACATAATATTTTAATTTATCAACAATCCAAGATTCTTTTGTTTTAATTGAATAACACAAAACTTTGAATGACTATATAAAACTCTTAATCCAATAACACTAGATTTATAAAGATTTTAGATTACTTTTTTATAAATCCACAACTAATAACACCAAATTGTTAGAGAGTTTTAAAAAGTCTTGATTGAATAACAACATATTTTACATAACTTTTAAAGTCATTAAAACTCTTTTTAAATCTCAAACCAAGAACACCCCCTTACTTTTTGTAGTCTAATTAATTACTTAAATTATCTATCAGATGAAGTCCCAATAAAGTTAAGAAGCGACAACTATATTACGAAGAGAAAGAAGATACACACAGTTGTACACTGTACACAACCAGCTAACAAAATTAATTAATACTTAATCATCATCACTTAATCCCTAAACTTATACAACTATTTATATACACATAATTATAAAAGCCAGCCCATTATATTTCTGTAAACCCCTCTGACCCTCTCTCTCTCTCTCTTTCTCTCCTTCTTTTCCTCTGTCTCTCGATCGTTCTGTTACTTTGATCACAATAATGGGAAACACATCTTCATGCGCACCAGTGATCATATCGCCAAACTCATCCTCAGGAGTAGTAAAAATCTTAGATCCGTTCACCGGAACTCTCGACGTTTTCTCAAAACCCATCAAAACCTCCGACATCGTCTCTCGAAACTCCGGCCACTTTATCACCGACTCAACTTTGCTCCAAATCGGCCAGCGAGTCACTGCCGTATCTCCCGAAGAGTTTTTACGGCCGAGACGACATCTCTACCTCCTACTCCCGGCAGACATGCTCTTCTCTGTCTTAACACACGAAGAACTCGCTCTCATCTCTGACAAAGCCGCGGAGACACTCCACGAAAGCCGGTATAACCATTTGAAGAGAATTTTCCCGGTTTGCATCTTTCCGGTGATCGGAGACGGAAGAAGAAACTCAACATCAGCTAATGATACTAATGATCATGATCATGATGGTGTGGAAATAAGAGAAACCCTAGAAGAGAAGGTACTATACGAATCGAAACATGGATCTTGGAGGCCTAAATTGGAGACGATCGTGGAGAGCTAAATGCCTAAAATCTCGAGGATCATTAAATACTATATATATATATATATATAAAATTCAATTCACTCATAGACGACTATTTTGTTCTTTTATTTTTTCCTGATTTTTTTGTCCGAGTTTTAAAGAGAAATTGAGGCTATGGTTTTGTTCACGATTTGAATTGTAGTGCTAGATTAATTGATGCAATTGTCTAACTAGGTTTATATTATTGTAGACTTCCTATTTTGATCAGGAGGATAACTAGTTTGTCCATAACGTCATTGCATATATATAGTCATATACTACAATAATAAATCCATAATTAACTGAAAGATATCTAAATTTCGGTATTTAATTTTGTAAAGTCTATCGAGTTAATATGAAACATTTTCTTACCGGTACAAGTTTTGTATGACCATCGTAAATTGTGTAGATTAGTAAGAGTTTGAGGGTATATACATTTCTAGTTTTAGAACAAGTAATGTACTACTAGTATTTTCCATATGCACGTGAATTCAACGTAGTGAGTTAGTTTAAAAAAAAAAAAAAAAACTATTTTCGGTAAGTAACCTACATGTAAATAAGTGATTTTGACTGGACACAGTTAAGCCATTGTAGGAATAATCCGACAGCTATGGTGAGTCTGGATTTTTCTTCGTTAGATAAAAGTGAGAAATGGTCAACGGAGACCTTGGTTTCTGGTAGACCAGATTTTAGGTACAGCTATTCTGGTACTTCCTCCGTTTTTTTTTATTTATTTTTTTAACCAAATGCACAAGAATTAATGCATACACTTTTTTGACAAAAATATCATTAAAAATATATTTAAAATCAACCAATTATTAGAAAATATAAAATATAATTGGTCACACAGATTCAATAAAGTTAAAATTAATTTAAAAGTGTTAAGACAACAAATATTTTGAAACAAAATAGTTTTTCCAAAACAATAAAAACGGAGGGAATATTTGTTACGTATTTGAATATATATATATATATATCATCCATATAAAACACATATAATTTCAAATTTGGTACGTATATAAATGTATATATCCAAGTTTTGATTAATATAGGCTTAAGAATTTTATTGGAACCATTCTCAGATACTCTGAATATAAAAGATATCGCCAGCCGATCCAATAATTAAAGGAGGAATATTAGAAAGGACCTGCGCATTTTTTTTCCTACTAGGCCAAAAGTCTACACCTACCTGAGAATACGTAGATCATATATTCATATTTAAGCAAGCTTTTAGCATTTATAAAGAGATGAAGTAAGTTTTTAGCATTAAAATTAAACATAGATATACAAAAAGTGATGAGAAGTGTTCAATTAATCAAATTTATAATCAACTCTATCAAAACTAATTTAGAAACTTAAAAATTGCTGTACTTATTATAAGAATTTTTTGTAGTATTTTAAATTATTCCTCTTTTCGGTTTAGTTTTAATTACTATTACTCTAAATCCAAAAAAAATAAAACTCATGCCAAAAGCCAAACCAAACCTAGCATTCAACATCCAACCTCAAAAGTAGTTTTAGAAAGAAGAAATTAATTAAACAAGGTTAGAAAAGTTGTTGTATGCTGGGCCATGGCCCATTTATAAACTTTTTCGGCTATATGAACGTTTTGGGCTTCTAGAAGACGCACACTGAAAAAGAGAGTCATATTATTATTGTATTATACTAGTACTATTAGACTAGACTCTAGTTGACAAAAAAAAAAAAGACTAGACTCTAGAATCTAGATAGATGATATAGAAATAAATGTTGAAACACCGTGTTTGCGTCAGGGACGAGTATGTGGATGAGCACACTCTCCAAGTACTAAACCATAAACAAACAAAAACGATGTACCCACTTGTAATTCGCGTGTCTCTCACACACCCTTTCCCATTTTCTTCTCCGTGTCTGTGCCGAGGTTTTTTTTTGGTCGTTTACGAGTTGACCTTTTTTAAAGGAAATCTAAGTTTGATTTTTCTTTGACGAAAAATAAAAATTCTAGAAACTCAACAAAATACTGGTGTTTATCCTAGAATGCTCATTTAACACTGACATAAATTTTTAAAAAGTATTTATGATTTGTTTATATGGTGAATCCAAATTAGATAATGAAGATTTTGTTAGAAATTTGAATCCAACTGGCAGAGGAGCTGTCTGAGTAACAAATCTCAGATTACAGAAAGAAAACAGTTATGTGAAATTCAGTTAACCGAGAACCCAATTGGAAAAAAAAACCGGGAAAATAGAGTCAATAGCCGGAGGAATATATAAAGATTTCGAATAAAATGGAGAGCAAGTTGATTAAAAAAACAAAAAATGGTTGAACGAAACGGTACCTGAAGCGCGTGGGGAGTTCCATATAAAGATAGATTATAGATAGTCCTATAACCAATAACGCTCGTAACAAATTACCATCCCTCTCTCTCTCTCTCTCTCTCTCTCTTGTTGCTTATCCATTATCTCTCTCTCTCTCTCAGACTTCCTTAAATCGATTCTCCCGAATTCGAAAGCAAAGCTTTTTGATTCTCTCTCTCTCTCTCGGTTGGAGGGATTTGTAAAATGACAGGCTTCTCTGTATCTCTTATTGTCTCAAACTTATCAAATGTTGCCTCGTATATCTCTCCCATCTTTGAGAGCATCCCGTCAACGAAGGTTGTTCCGGCACAGATCGAGAAGGTTGTCTCTTTGGTCTCTCGCACCGGTAGGGATTTGCAGCGTTACGATCACGCTGGCTATCGTCAAGTCGTCGGGTACGTCTTAACGCCTCTTCGTTTATATTTCAAACCCTTATTTTTGTTCTTATCGATTAATTTGCCCCCAATTCGAAATTATCTTAGATCCTGGTTCCAATTCGCAATTATTCGTTCCGAATGATTTAGGATTAAAGCGATTTTGATAGTATTTCTTTGGTGGAAACAAAATTTTAGAAAACCATAAGTAGCAATTTTTGAAGTTCCTCCTGTTCAATACAAGATCGTTAAACCGTTAACCTTATTAATCCCGCGGCAATTTGAAAGAGTTGAGTTGGTGTTTTATTAAATTGCGGGTGGTCAAAACGTGTTGAAATTTTCAAATATATCTTTGTTCATATTGTTTTTTTCTTCTGGAATCTCATTTGAAGTTGGTCAAATTTTTCTGCAGATGTGTACCGTACAGATACAAGAAACAACAAGTCAATGGAATTGAATCCAGCGAAATCGAGGTTCTTCTTATCAGTGCACAAAAGGGCAAAGGAATGTTATTACCAAAAGGAGGTTGGGAGATAGACGAATCAATGGAGGAAGCAGCTTTGAGAGAGACGATTGAAGAGGCGGGTGTAACAGGAGAGCTCCAAGAAAAGCTTGGGAAATGGCAATACAAAAGCAAAAGACATAGCATCATTCACGATGGATACATGTTTGCTTTGCTTGTCTCTCAAGAGTTTGAGCGATGGCCCGAGGCCGAAATTAGACAACGCAGATGGGTTAGTTTGGATGAAGCAAGAGAAGCATGTCAGAATTGGTGGATGAGAGAAGCTCTTGAAGAATTCATTAACCTGAAATGTCTCACCGACGATGAAAGTGGGAACTGAATTAGTATACCACGTTTAGAGTTGGTGGAACAGAGCTTTTGACTTAGAAACCCTCTACATGGAGCTGAAGCTTCCTTAGGGATTCATCTGGTCACAGCATCTCTCTGTCTCTTGAGAGGTGTGGAAAAGTTTTGATTGTTAGCGGAAAGTCAACGTTTGTCTTCTAATTTTATTCATTCTTTTGTATTTGATGATTCATTCATTCTTTGATTGTGAATAAAATACTAGACAGGTTCCTTTTAAAACATTTATTTAACTCAAATCACATGTCGGTTTCATGATCATTTGTCTAGCCATTCCTATATGATTTTACTGCAGAATCATAGATTTTATCAAACCAACAGACCTAATGCTCTCAATTAGAGTCAACTCAATCGCGATAGAAATCTGAAGTGGTGAATACATCCTTGCTTGGAACCCCACATACTCGGAAAATCAAATTAGTAATTTGTCAATTCTTTCAGGAGATTCGAAAACCACTTTTTACTACCTATTTGCACGTTAGTTTTCATTTTAACTTAGATAAATTTTCATATGTCCTTAGTGTGAATTCCTTCTTGTGGGATTGATACTTTTAAGTATGAGTATTAACTAGCATTGGACTCGTAGATTATCTGGGGTTTACAAACTTGTTTTCTATTTCGATCGATGTAAAAACAAATAGTTTTCTTTACGTTCACGGTTCACATATCTATATGTTCTGAACTACCACTTTCTAAAATTGTAACAAACGCAAAATTTTCCATCACCATTTGAAAGCATGCTAAAAGCAAACATTATTAACTCGTTCATTCAAAAACTTGGACAAAAGGTTGAAACCTTGAAGGGTAACATTGAAACAGTCTAAATCTCCATATGTGATGAGAGGAACCAAGCTTTGTTTAACAAAGCAACATTAGTTAAACAACCAAAAAGTGAACAAACAAGCAAATATGTTCCCGGCCTCTGCCGTGACATCAGTCTCTAGTCTCTACTGTGAACCCACCACAATAGATTACTGAGAGAGTTTCCCCCATCAAACCTATTTAATCTCTGAATCTTCTTAATCGCGCCATATTTGTCGTAAAGACATTCCAGAGCATACACAAATCCTTTCCAGCCTTCTCCAACGTCGTTTCTCCGCAATGCTGGCAAAGCCCAGTTCACGAGCTGCTTCACGAATTCCACATCGGAGAAGAGAATTTCCGACACAGGAAGTATCGGTAATAACTGTATCCCTAGCCGACACTCTTTCCACTCCTTAGGCCCGAACCATAAGCCACTGTCTCTCTTTGTCGACCAAAGAACACCAATCACACGATTCTCTGCCGTGAAATCTTTAGGGTACATAGTGTTACCTTTCTTCACCTGTCAACCAAAAACGAAAACACAATGATCAAATAAAAACTATTGTAGTCTGATAATATGATTTATCGTTTGGTTTGAACATCGTTATAAAATTATATATCTTCACTAGGAAAATTATGTTTTGGTTATCAGTTATAATCGCTACAAAACCATCCAACAACCGTAACCAAGAAAAGTTAAACCAAGTTTTATTTTGGGTTTGGTTCGGTTCAATAGAATTATTTGAATAGAATATCGTTACCTGCCACCACATCTGGGCGGCGTGTGTCTCAAGCGTCAAGATCGTCGACGCCGTCTCCACCAGATGTGTGTCGCCGTAAGCTAACCCTAATAAAGCGGCGGAGTAATAAGCATTTACGGCCTCGCTCGTGCTCTCCTGATTCCTTCCATCCCAGAACTCTGTTAACCCTCCAGCCCAAGAGTGGAGCTTGAAAAGATCAAAATTTCTCAGACGCGGATAATTGGAATTGGAATCATCCCCTTGTTTCCTCAATGTCATGAAATCCGCCATTAGAGCGTACGCTTGAGGTTTGTATCTCTCTCCCCACAAAGGATCTATCTTAGCTAGTACGGCAATAGCGTAAAGAAAGTAACCTAAATGATAATGATGATCATTGTAGATACCGAACCCGAAATCTGCCTTTGAATCTTTTGATCCTTGCTTCGTGATCAAACCTCCCCATTTAGGATCATACAAAAAGCCGTTCGGCTTGAAACTCCCGTCTAACCACGGCTCAATCATGTTCTTCAGGTACGATCTAACCTTCGGAATCACATCGAGATAACACACTTCCTCGGCGATATATTAAAGCAAACCTCGCTGCTCTCGCAATCAATTTCCCGTAGAAATACGACGAACTCGTGACCTGAGCTGAGGAATTTAAAGCGTTAACATCTTTGACAAGAGCCGCGATGATCTTCTCTTTGTGCGAATCCTCTTTTATTCCTTTGATGGAGTGCCACGTCACTGAAACAGGGTCTGGTTTAAGAACCCATGAATCTCCGACGACACCTACTAAATCTCTCCGTCTATGCTTTTGTATCGGAAGTTGTCTAAAACGGTGTTTGAACGATCGTCTCTTGCTAAAAGTTTGAGATGCAGAGGATGAGCGAGCATCAGCAGATCTCCATTGCCTTTCTTCTCCCATTTATCCTCCAAAGCAAAAGGCTCTGTGAAATCAGCGTCACCAGAAACTGGGTAACAGCAACTGTAACGGTCGAGAGTCCTTTCGAAATCTGGATTGGAACCCTGTAACACGGCAATTCGGATTATACCCGTAAACCCACCACGGGAATGAATCCATGAATCGCCGTGTTTGGTCAAATTAATCGGCGAAGTGGCGTAAATCAACCATGTCTGGTTGTTAGTTAGCTTCACAGTATACTTTGTAAAAGAGCTATTTCCGGACGATGACCTAACCGCATGGCTGGTTGAGATAGTGATCGAGTTACCGGAAACGGAGCAGGTGATAAACGGGCTTCCTCTAACGAGGAAGAATCTGAGATTAGAGGAAGGGAAATCAAGTGTGACGCCGAGGTCACTGAATGAAGAGATTAAATGAGTTCTTCGGGAAGACGAAGCGGGTCCGTTTGACCCGGAGATGATGATGTTTGCTTCGAAATCTCATAGAAGAAAGCAGAGTTGTGAAACAGAGATGGGTATGAGATGGAGAGAGAGGAAGCCGAGGATTTGATGAGGTAAGGGTGAAAGTACTCAGCTTGATCGCCATTTTTGAGTGTGAAGTTTTGGAAGAAGGAGTTCGTAGGGAGAGGGTGTGAAAGGAGATCTTTGCTGAAGAAACGAGACGGCTCTAGTAAAACAGAGCTTTTGGCGGTCGGGAAGAGAAACGGAGTGTTCTCAGGTCTCAAGGAAGCCATTTCTTGAGTCGGGTCTCTTAAGTTTCCTCTAGTTGTCGTCGCTCGGATATTGTGTTTCTGGTCTATATCGTCGTTGTTGTTTTTAAAAGAGATTAGAATATGTATCGCGCCCGTGGGGAATTTGAAGCGACATCGGTAGGAAGAAGCTCAAAGGTTTAGTAACTTTTTCGCATGCAATACATATGTGACGTGGCAACCTCAAAACCCAAATTGTTGGACAAAACCCCAAATAGCATCGTCATTGTTATACGCACCAATAGAGACAGACATTGTGCAAAAACATCCAATTTGCAAACTTTAAAGATGAGATAATATTTAGGCTAAAATTAGTTTGTATAGAGGCCCAGGATATGTATACTAACGGGCCTCCGAAGTTGGGTTTTTTTCTTGGTAATAGTTGTTGTGGCTTAAACCCTAGGAACCTCGGATAAACCTTAATTTGTTTATCTCTCAGGCGCGCGAACGCACGCTTGATCTGATTCGTACAATCCCTTCTTTTAAGCTTTGATGACATTTTCTCTTGTCGGATTCTTCTACTCTCTATACCTTTGAAATGGCGGATTCGAGTGCTGAGCCTACCGGTGCTTCTCCTCCGGGCTCCGTGGCTTCTGATGAGAACGCTACCCAGATTCAGCCGATCCGGATGCCAACCATCGAGGAGATCCGAGCTCAAGAGGTTTGGAACAACTGCGCCGTTCGCGCTGTAACTAGTGGAGTCATGGGTCAGTTCAAATCTCTCTCCTTTCTCCATCTATATTGCTCCATTGCTCCTGATTTTCGAAAGAAATTTCATTTCATAGGTCAATGAAATTGCCACTATACTATAGTTGATGTGAGGATACTGAAATTGGTTGTACGTTCTTCAAATTTGGTCAAAGTGTTTAGCTTGTTAATAGTGGAGGTGATTCTGAGCTGGTTAGTGAGTCACTTTCAAATTGCACTTATATTCAGATTTGGTTTGAGTGAATTGATGATGTGAAATCTCAAATGGAATCTCTTGTACATTCTATAAATGCCCTAAAGAAAACCAATTCTGATATAAAGCCACTAATATAAATGCTCGCCGGTAATAGAATTTGGTCTAGAGTTGGTAATGACAGTTAGACATGTGAGGATATTCAATTGATTTGTAAACATTCTGTGTAAATTGTGGTGTAGGAGGAGGCCTCGGGTTGATGATGGGTTTGTTCTTGGGAGCATTGGATAATCCTATAACGAATGATACGATGACTGCTAGGCAGCAGTTTGTGTTCACAGCGAAACAAATGGGGCAAAGGAGTTGGAATTCCTGTAAGACTTTTGCGGTTATGGGTTTGGTTTTCTCAGCAGCTGAATGCATTGTCGAGAAGGTAAAATTATTTCTTGACCTACACAAACAAGTAAATTCCACTACTAACTACTCATCATAACTTCAAAACCTTACTGTCGACTTTTTCGGTTTTCCTCTCTGAAAAAGGCAAGAGCGAAGCATGACACGACAAACACCGCTATAGCTGGGTGTGTGACCGGTGGTTCAATGTCCGCTCGAGGTAAGATCTATTGTTGTCTGTGTATGGAATTTAAGTGTTAAGAGATTCATTATCAATTTGCAATGGCGAGGTCCTTTGATTTCTCTGATAGTGGCTTCTTCATTTATCTGTTCTTATTCGTTTGAAGTAATTTAAACCTCTTTGCTATGTGCTCACATAGTCACATATATTTCCATTGTGTTTCATGGGATTTGATGGATTAATTTTTGTTTCAGGTGGGCCAAAAGCTGCGTGTATAGGTTGCGCTGGCTTTGCAACTTTCTCTGTACTGATAGAGAAGTTCTTTGATAGGCATACATAAATCAATGAGAAGATATCTAACAAACGCCATTGCTGAGATTTTTTTGCTGCTTTCTTTTGTGATGGATACAGTTCATCACCTGAGCACAGGGAGAGAGAAACTAGAATTACACTTTTAAACATAGAATAAGCGAGGCTTATGGTCATTAGATATTCTTCAATTATTGTTGTTATTTATCATAGATTTTACTAGACCTGAGGGCTCCAATATTTAAGTAATGTTCACAGAAATTAAGGAAGCTTTTATTTGCACAAAGTTTCAAATTCAGAGCTTGAAGTTTCTTCCTGTTCTTGTATCCGGAAAATGCTCGCATATTAATCTGCTTAATGTTCACTTTTCAAAATTTTATATTTTTGACAGACCTTAAGACTGATATTCAAAAAACCAGACATAAGATCGAAACAGAGTTACAAATAAGTGGCCAAACAAATACACTGTTAACTGATTTGTATATGAAGAAAAAAGGTACTGTCCTTTTAATGTGGGACAGTAGAAGAAACTTCATTACAAGGATTACATTTGGTAGACAAGTAAAAGGCACTTTACCTATTCGAAATTAGAGTTGGTCCGTCGTGCGTTACCCTCCGAGGCACCCAACAATGGGCAGCGAAAAAATGTCCTTGGATCATCAAAATCAATTTTAACTGTACACAAGGGCGTACTTACGTTACGAGCATATGCGTGGTCTTCTTTGGCTTCTCTGTTCTTCTGGAGTTACCAACGACAACGATGATGTAACTTCTCTTTCCGACAAGCATCTCTTGTATGGCCTAAACCCATTTGCAGGAGAACAAGATCCTTGTTTTTCTAGCGAGCTTAACCGTCTCAATGGAGAATTTATTGGCTCTGCATTCTTCTCCAAGTTCTCTGAAACTCCTGTGACCGAGCCAAAGGCATTATTAGATCCGGTACAAGACGTCTCCCATGCCATAAGAGATGAATCAGGGTCGACGTGCCTAGAATCAATGTGCATGGTAGATTTCCTGATCCCTGAGTAGCGATTCTCTTTACCCGTCATTGATTTAAGATCATCATCTCTGTTAGAGGATGGTTTGTTAGATTCTTTCGCTACAAAGACAATCTTCCCGAAAAGTGTAATGCTTGATATGGGTGATGGAGCAATGCCAGCACCAAAGACTTTGAGGGATTGCTTGGATGCTGCGTATTCGTTCTTCTTATCAATGGAAGTTCCACCAATGGATTGGATGTCACTGGTAGATGAATTCGGCGAAGAGCATCTATTGATTTGATCCTCTGAAGCAAATGATGATAGCACAGAGGTTGGAGACTTTGTTCCTTTCTCCATAGCTGACAAATTTGATGGAGGAGACTGAGAAAACGGAACAGGCGACTTCCGAGGATAAGGACGTGCCGGTCTCCTCTTTGGACGAGGAGGCGGGATCACAATCTCTTTAATCGATCCTTCACTTCTATTGTCAGCTTCCTGAGCCATCTGCAATGAATCAGACAA
Organism: Erysimum cheiri; assembly: GCA_900406345.1. Lineage (NCBI taxonomy): Eukaryota > Viridiplantae > Streptophyta > Magnoliopsida > Brassicales > Brassicaceae > Erysimum > Erysimum cheiri. The sequence goes on from OVAQ01000101.1 coordinate 32,958, forward strand.
AAACTGTCAGATAACACAGAACTATATAACAGTGCTACTGATGTTTTAGAACATGCAAAAACACAAGACCTTGTTGAAAAACTTTTGAGCATGGCTTCGTATCTGTACAGCGGTTTTCGTACCTATGTGTTCTGCAGCAAAAATCAAGACTTGGGTTCTTCAGAACTACATCTAGCAGCTACATTCTAGCTAATAAGCTGTGTCTTATCAAAGCGAAATTAAGGTTCAAATCAGTAATACCTTGGATTTGACGCCAACAACGACCATAAAGCTTTATAGCTTCAAGAAACCTCTCATGCTCTTCCTCAGTCCACTTCTCTCTCTGCTTAGTTACTATGTACGGTTTCCTAACCTTGAAGAACAATACACAGGGAGGTCAGACAAATGTAAAAAAAACCTGTCTGGTCAGTTCATACAAAATATATACCTTGACAACGTCTTCAATCCAATGACTGCTGGTTTCAGGATTTGTTCCTTCGTTGGAATTGCAACTTCCATTTTCTACGTTGCTGCTTGGCTCCTCACTTGGATCCTAAAGTGATGTAACAATGAAATTAAATGGCTTGTAAAGCAACAAGAAAGCCTGATAATTCGAAAGCTAAAACTTCAAGTTCTTCCAAAAAAAAAAGACTCTTTTTTTATTTCATATCTAATCTACTTGTTCGAAATTCGATAAGCTTCATTAACTAGTCTGCTTAGTTCAACAATCTGTGGTTAATTACCGGAGTGGCCATTTAACAATATCTGATAAGCTTTCGTGCTGCAACGTTAAGTTTCACAATTCCAGCCTGAAAACGAACAAAACAAAGCATAAGCTAACTAAATTCACCCATCAGATTTTTGAACAATCAGATCGAAGAGACAATAAGGAATAGGAAAAGAAACCTCAATCAGAACTGAAGTATGTGGCCACCGAAGATATCTGAACACTGTATAGATAAAATGAATATCTTCTGCTTTTTTCTTCTCGAGAAATCAAAATCCACGGAAACAGAAGTAGTTGATTTCTCGAGAAAATTTACAAAAGAACAAAAAAACCGAATAGTGGAGAAGAGGAGACACAGGAGAAGGTACTAGGAAGAGCAAGTGACCAATTTTAAATAGCCGATTTATGCCACGTCAGATTTTCATTTCTATAATTATTTAATCTCTTGGAAATTTCGAGAAGGTGACAGATCTCCTGTGGCTCAGAACAAACCTAACCTATCACTCACTCTCACTCCTTGATAGCGTACACCACGTGCTGTAAGAATCTGATCCTGTGGATGATGTGGGGGAGACGATATTAATTAATTATGAAGAAGATATTCAGGGTTCGAATGGTGACTGCGTTTTGCGGTGCGGGAGAAGTGCGGTGCGGTTCAAATAATAACGAAAATATATAGATACATATGTATATGCAGATATTTTGACACTGTTACAGCACTGTTGCGGTGCGGTTTTGGGTGCGGTTCATGTTACCATTCATAGCCTCAGACTTTTGTAATTACTATTCTTTGTTTTTTTTTCCGATCCTTCCACTTGCTTTCGTGATATTACTCTTTCGCCCCAGAACAGATCTCGGATCCTTCAATTTATAACCTTGGATTTTTGTCCTCAATTAACTTCTTCATTTGGTTAATAGAATTCAGACTTTCTTTTTTTTTGTTCTTTCTCAATTATACGTACTAATTTCGAACGAAAGGAATAAAATATCCCGTGAAATTGATTCGTGTAGATGATTTCATACTTGAATGATTGATATGTAATTTGATTGAATATCTCTTTAGTCCTTTACTGAAAACGAACTGTATGAGAATGAAAAATTGAAAATTCAGACAAAATTATAAAACTAATTAATGGTCGGGATAATGGGCAAATCAGTCACATCACATGGTGTCTGATCTGATGTGACAACGATATCTCTTAATCACGGAACTATAAGAACCACAATTTTGATACGGCCAGATCAGCCCATTCCTCTTATTTATTTTATTTTTTGTTTCATCCCCAAAACTATGGAAAAAGAAATTTAACTAAGATAAACATATTTATGAGGTCCTAAAGTTCCTACTCTGATACGCAAGTTCATATGATATATCTCACATTTTTCTACAAGATATTAAAGTTCAAGCACTCATGATTCAACATTTATGGCAATTTTGAAAAGAAAAGATATCAAAATGATATATCTGACTCATAAATATCGAAACCCATTTCAAGATTAGTTTTTGCACTCTAATCAGTTTAACTACTAATATATAACTCTGTACAATCTCCTAAAGGTTTTGCATACAAGTGCTCACACCTTACCAAAAACAATGTCTATTGATGGCAGACGACTGGTTTGTTGCGAGGACGAGTTTCAAAATGGTATTATTGGCAACAGATTATGACTTCAATGGTCTTGTTCAGTCTCTAGGCATTGGATGAGTTCTGTAGCTTTCTATTTCTGCTGTGAACTGCCATCGGAGGAACCAGGTTTTCATCGGACAACATCTGTTCTATAAGTGTTTACTATCACAACACTCTGTGGTCTGTCAAATTCAAGCAAGGATTTTTAAGAAAACTAAAAGACAAACCATTGTTGATATCTCCAGTAGACAAAAGTGGAAACTTTTTTTTTTTGGTAAAAGACAAAAGTGGAAACTTACAGTGCAACTATGTGCTATTCCATGATCGTTACTCAATCTTTGGTAGGCTCGTCGTCATTTTCCTTGGAAAAATAACGCAAACATACCACTATCAATACGATATCAATACAAAAAGCAAAATGTTTATATTGATCAGCAATTTTGTAATAAATGTGAGTAATGCAGAGAAAGGACAAAACCTCCAACACAGATTTGGCTTCAGAATCAAATGTTTTGCAAAGTATTTCATACTTCGCCGAGAAAGTCTGCAAGTTAAAACGTAGAAGGGAGCTTTCAAATCCATTTGATGGATGCCATATACAAAGATAATGAAAAATTAAGACTACGGGTTACCGGAAGATTAGCTTTCGATGGTGAAATGCTTGATATTCTGTATCTGTATAAAAAAATGAATGAGATTTCAGATGTTTGGAATAGCCAAGTTAAGTAAAGACTACACTGACTATAGCAAGAAATTGAAATATTAGGAACCCATCAACGTTTTCAAAAAATCTCATCTGAGTTGTTACAAGGAATAAGATATCTTCCAAAAGGTTACCTCTTACCCTAGCTTGCTCATGTAGAAAGTCATTGCCAACGCATTAGATGTTAATACAGTTAGCACGATAGCACTCATCTGATTCTGATAAGAAGAAAAAAATATATAGCCATATTATCATCACGCTATGAATCTGAAAATAGAAGCTAGTGCCATCATTATCGAAAAAGAGGAGTATGAGCGACTCGTTTTGGAATCAACCTTAGAAGCAATGAGCTCAATTAACTGCATTAAAAATTCTCCCAGTCCTTTTCCTTGAAATCGGGATTCCAACTGTATTTCATACACATAAAGGACAGGTATCTCTTCTTCTAAAGTAAACCGGTAATGCACAAATCCAGCAATCTGATTACACCCTTCCATAAATACTCTTCGAGTAGATGTCTCATAGGCTTTATCATAACTCAGTTCACGCACAAATATATAATGTGCGTCTGCGGAAGACATCTCCTTACGCTTCACCTTTGCTTGTATAGGCCAATCAGACCCATAGAACCCTTCCATGTTGGTCTGTAAATTTTAGAAAACATCATGTACAACAAAGAAATCCAGACGAAATTCCTAAAAAGTATGTTGAGAACATTCAGTGCAACTTGATTGAATTCTCCTATTTACCTGCAAGAGCTTTCGAATGTTCTGCTTCACAGACGAGGAAAGTCTATCTCCACGGCCAGATTCTAGGTACACAGATAAATCTACAAAACATAAGAAGCACACAAACACAGAAGTAGCTCAGCATCAAGGATCTTTCTGTGAACTTAAGACGAAGCAAGTAAGTCTGAAAACAACTTTTCCACAAACATGATCATAACAAAGTAATCCGAGAACACTTGAAGATAGATTACCAAAGTCTGCATAAGTTTGGGATTCACAGATAATCTAAGTCCATGTAATTATTCCAAGCTGGTCAATCAATATTTAGTATGTTTAAACAAGCACGAATTCGAACTTACACTGCATCTATATCATAGTATGTGGTATCATTAGCAAATTATAAGAACGTAAGTGTTTATCAGAGCCTATCAACGTGCATTAAATCAAACCCAATTCCCATACTTCAAAATACAAATTCTGAGAAACTGGCGAAAATTGAATAGAGCAAAATAAAAGTATTACCATTTCTTCGGTAACGACGGAAAGAACTAAACGGGGAAAGAGGATCGACAGAGGAAGAAGCTCTTTTTATAAGATCATGAATCTTCTTTTTCTTCGCCAATATCTGCACAATAATTATCGAGTTTATCGATTTCGAACAAAAAATCAAAATCGAGATATCGAATGCTAGTAAACATACACATTACTTGCGAGATTTTTACCTTTCGCCGTTTCTTCAAATCCATTGCTAGCCACACCGATGATCTCTCCATCTCCTCTCCTTCTGTTCTCCCGTCTCAAGTGATTCGGTGAGAACCGGATCCATTAAACGGGTTTGGACCGAATCAGATCCGATAGCCCAAAGGTCGTATTCCTTCAAATTCAAAAGAGAAGCCCAACTTTCTTTATGAAACTACTACAAGGCCTTTTGTTTTATCTTGTTTGCTCAGGTCAACGGATTCTTTCTCTTGACAAAAAAATAAGTCAAAAACACTTTGCAAAAATTTAATTGATTTCAATTTGATACTTTGTGACTCTGTTCATAAAAATTATCGTAAATAAATGAGAATATTGAACAAAGTCTGTAGTTTCTCTAGCACATAAGATGAGTTCAGTTATCAGGAGCTTTTCTCTTCTTATCAGAGACAGATGAAGCATCATCAAGTTTAGACTGACCAAAAACAGACCTGCACATTCCAAAAGTGTCGGAATATTAGAATCAAACCACTTGATTGATAGATTATACTTATTCATAACGAACAAAATGGGTCAAATCTCTTACCCGCACGTGGAACATTTCTTATGATGCTGGCAGAAAATGGACAGACACACCGAACATATGTAGCCCATATCGATAGTCTTCTTGTGGCAAAAACACCTGCAAGTTTTGTACGTAAACATATGTTATATATGGGGAGGAAACCCGATTTATTCAAGAGTCTATGATTTGATCACTTACGATGCACGGAAATCAACGCCTACGGGTTTAGGAAGTTGTACAAAACCGCGGGAGTGCAAATCAGTTGCAAAGATCGTCTTTTTGTGCAAAACAAAACAAACAAGAGTTAGCACCAATTGAGTACACTAAATCAAATGTACTTTCGCAATGAACGTATAATGGTTTGTGTTTGGATTTGAGTCGAAGGCATACCGTTAGATACTGAAATAGCCCATCCAACTGTTTAGGTGTATGATGTACACCGCCGGTTATATAAGATGCCTACAAATATGCCAGGTGATAAATACCGACGCATAGGTTGAGCTTGGGGAGTTGAAGATTTTAGATCGAATAAAATAGAAATGACATTACCTGCTGCAAAAATGCTGAGTTTTGTACACCTATGTAACATGAATCAATGGGAACCTAAAGAACCAATTGATCAAGTGACTTGAGTACAGATTTTTGGAATTTGGAGAACGAAAATCCCAAAGAACCAATCAAAATTACCATTAAGCGCTGGGCAGAGAAGATAGAGTTCATAACAGCTACATATCTGAAAAAGAAAAAAACTCTTCATGAGTCCAAAAGAGAAAATATGGCAAGTAGAAAAAGGTTACAGAAAACATACTGTTCCGGGCCATCTGGGGAACCTTGCAAGCATAAAATCTGTATTTCATACATATGCCAAGCACAATCAGTTCTTTTTATCGGGCTATACAATTAAACAGATAAATCAAAGGAGAGACGAGTATATATGTACGAAGTAATACTTTAAGCTGAGAAATATTATACAAGACAATTGATTGATATATGTATCATAGTGAACACGCACCCGGGGCTGGGGATGAAGATGCCCAGTACGGAAAACCCTCTGTATATCTAGCCAGAAAATCAGAGAAAACAAAAGGAAAGAAAAACAACATACATATATAACCAGATGACAGTGATGGCCCTAGACATGTTACAGGTTTAGCTGAGAACAAACATGTCGACCTAAAATGTTCCTTACTTGAACCCAATTCAGAGAGGAAGGTAAGCTATAAGATTACTACCACACAGAAAAAAATAGAGTGATAAAATGGTATATGCATGAGGATACAGCAAAGAGCCATGGAGAGTGATCCTGACAAGAGACAAGAAGGTATTCTATCCTGATGGTCCTCCTCCCTGCTGAGCTCCTCATCTCTGGTAACAAAATCTTCCAATTTCTTCAGCAAAGAAGCAAAAAGAGCAGGCATTGCAGTTCCACTACTCTCGAAATTCCCATGATTCGATGTCAAAGACGAATCGTAAATGTAATCACAGGAACTGTATCCAGTAGCTATAACTACTACTTGATTCAATTGATTTAACCCCAAAACCGCGTTCAGAAACGCAAGCACCTACACAAGAGCAATCAATCTCTGAATACAAACGAAGCATTGGCAAGAAATGAATTCATTAGAAACACTTACATGAGAGAGGAATTGAGAGAAGGTAATCGATGTAGTGCTCCAGAAAAGAGGATTGGTATCAAGCAACAAAACGAGAAGACTAACATCGTCTGCGACCAAAACAATCACAAGCAAATCAGACTTGTTTCCAGTTTAATGGGGGAATATCTACATACTTGTACGACTTCCAACTAAGAAGAATTTAAATAAGACCTGAATACCGCTTAGAAGCAACGGAAGGCATAGTTTCACAGAATCCAAGTCAGTGCCGAGAAATCTTCCCGCCGGGAACGAGATCCGATATGCTATTCTAGTGCCGGGAAATCGTCTTTTGCTTGTCCAAAATATGCTATTCAGTGCCCAGGGAACGGTTCGAACGAAAAATTAAAATCGAAATTCGACTAACATACAGAGAGATTCCAGGATTTTCGCAATCAAACGTATACAGAAATTCTCAAGTGATTGGGTTTGGACCCGAATCCGATCCGACATTTACATACAAAGTAAGCCCAGATATGGTATTCGTTCAAGAGAGGCCCAGTTTTCTTTATGATCTAAAACGCCTATTCTTTTTTTTGTCGTATACTAGGCTGGATCCATGAACAAGATTACCCATTTTACTTCTGAAACTCAAATCATTAGGTTTCAGGAATGGTAAAAAAGATTGAAGAAAAGAAAAGGAACACGAGAAGCTAGAGGCACACAGAGAGAAAGATAAATCTGGAAGCTGCATTTCATAGTACAAAAAAAGTCGAATTCATTGAAAATCTAAGCTCAATCAAGTCTACGAAAGTAATTTCTGAAACTTGTTGATTCAGACCTTTTTGGCATAAAACAAAATTGGTATCGTCTGATTTAAAACCCTAGAATTAAGCAGCTATGAGTTATCGTCTCCCTTGAGTTGAAGAACCAAAATCAAAGTCGGAGAGATGGAGTTTAAGGAGACAGCGAACAACACTCAAAAGGAAAAGCCCTAATCTTGATTCTACAATGCCAAAACCAGATAACCGAAAACACACGAAATATTCTGGTGATGAGAACGAAGTCAATCAAGCAGATAATCAGCAAAGCGAAAACAGACAAGGGTGAGTTTAGGGTACCTTAGCTAACTCCGGGAAGTCCCGATGGTGTTACTGTTGACTGCGAAGCTTTCTTGAACAACGTGACCGTCGTCACTCGCTTACCGGTGAATTTGCTGAGTCGAGGTGAGGAAGCCAATTTAGCCAAATAACTTAGCTGGTCAAACTAACCACTCTAACGAAGTCACGCGTCAGGAACTGTGTTGACCCATCTGACTAAGCAACCTTGTAACTAAAATAAATACTCTCACATTTTATCACTCAAAAATATTAGATTAATCTAAAATATCACAATGATAAAATTCTACCGAAATTTAACTAAAAAGCTAAAAACTTTACCGAAATTTTAGTTAAATTCTACATTATCACAATGAATATTCTATTTTCAAAATGATTATTAAAAACTAAATAGTTATACGATATACAGTTTAAACATTTTTTATTAAATCAGAAGAAATATTCGTTCCACATGATATTTAGAAGATTTTATTAAGATTTTAAATTTATGATTCCTCTATCATATTATGCTAATTACAATTTACATGTAATCCATGGGGACATCTGTGCCGGTAAGAGTCGAAGATCTTCTCAAATTTTTATTTAATTATGTAAATATTAAATTTGGCAATATCGGCGATGGCCATTGGAAGGCTTTTGCACGATGGCCTAAAAATAAATTATTGCTTGGTCATTTTCATTAGACGTCTTAGCCTCCATGGTACATTGAACCTCACAAATTCACGTTAACCTTTAAACTCTCCAACACAAAATATAAAATTATAAATCCATTCCACCAAAGTCTTTGCTAGTAGATAGTAATCTTACTCTTTAGTCAAGTTAATACTAATAAGATAACTGTCTTGAATGTATTATTATTCTTATTCAATTGTGCATAATGCGAGTTTGAATGATAACACGCTAGTGTTTTTTAAAAACAATAAATCTAAAACTAATCATTCATCTCAATCCACACTAGCCAGTTTCCGGGTAAGTAGGACAGATTACAGTCCCATGCATTTAACCTCGTGCAAGATTAACAAAATCACTAGTTGCCATTTTAGGATAAAACTAAATAAAACAAAACAAAGAATAAAGAGAGGGTGATCAGTGATTAATATTTAATGCAAGGGCTTACCTTCCCGAGGCTCCTCACTTAAATTCCACTCAAGACGCCAAATAAAAGCTACAATTTCCATCACTCTACTTCTTCTTCTTCTTCAAATCCTCTGGTCTTTCGCTTCCATTTCCATGGCTCTGGTTCGCGAACGCCGTCAGATCAACCTCTGTCTCCCTATTCCACCTCTCTCCGATCGTCTCCCCTGTTTCTCCTTTGCCTCCTCCTCCTCCACCCCCATCGTCACATCCAGTGCTGTCACCAACGGAATCTCCGCTTCCGATATCCAAAAACTCCACGTCCTCGGAAGCGGAAACGGCGGGATCGTATACAAAGTCCAGCACAAAACCACAGCCGAGCTATACGCTCTGAAAACAGTCAACGGAGACATGAGTCCAACTTTCACTAGACAATTAACGCGCGAGGTGGAGATCCTCCGCCGCACGGATTCTCCTTACATCGTTCGGTGTCACGGGATCTTCGAGAAACCAGTCGCCGGCGAAGTCTCTATTCTCATGGAGTATATGGACGGTGGAAACCTAGAATCTCTCCGCGGCGTCGTAACAGAACAACAACTCGCCGTATATTCCCGCCAGATTTTGAAAGGATTATGTTATCTCCACTCGCTCAAGATCGTTCACAGAGACATCAAACCTGCGAATCTCCTCTTAAATTCGAACTGCGAAGTTAAAATCGCCGATTTCGGAGTGAGCAAAATCATGACCCGATCGTTGGATTACTGCAATTCGTACGTCGGCACGTGCGCTTACATGAGCCCGGAGAGATTTGACTCCTTCGCCGGAGAAAACTCCGATGTATACGCAGGCGACATCTGGAGTTTTGGATTGATGATGCTCGAGCTCTTCGTCGGCCATTTTCCGTTGCTTCATCAGGGACAGAGACCAGATTGGGCGACGCTAATGTGCGCCGTGTGCTTTGGAGAACCACCGCGTGCGCCGGAAGGATGTTCCGACGAGTTTAAGAGTTTTGTTGATTGTTGTCTCCGTAAAGAGTCGAGTGAGAGGTGGACGGCGTCGCAGCTTCTCGGTCACGCTTTTCTCCGAGAAAGTCTTTAGATCCGATTGCTTGTGGAATTACGGGTCTGGATCTTTGTTATGGGTGACCCGTATCGGAATGAATTAATTATCCTTTTTAGGTAGAATTTTGTTAATTTATCGAGACATTGTGTTCTTTCTTGTATATATTTTCCGTAAAATTTCTTAATAACGTTTGATTCCATACGTTACGCAGTTTAATTTTGTAACTGATTTGGCATGAAAATTTTCAAGAAATCAAACCAAATACTATATGATAGCGAATATTTGGCGGAAAATGCTGTATGATAGCGAATCATTATCATTTATCCATGTCCTGTAATCATTTTTTTTTTTCAGTTTCTTTTTGGTTGCCACTTGTTTTCTTTAGATATCATAATATAATTGCATTGCATGAAACAAAAAATAATATAATATTTTAGTGTGATGGTTGGCCGAGGGCATCTTCGATACGTTTTATCAAAGGATCTCTGGAGTTCTGGTTTCCTTGGTTGGTTCGATATGTCTCCATTTTATCAGTTTCAATTGATTTTGGTCTTGTATCTGTTTTGGGTTCCCTATTATGTCATTGTATCTTTGGTCTTTAAGTGTTGTCGTTTGCTTCCTTTCATAGGGTTTAAATTCCGGAGAAATTTCGTTTTCCTCCGGCTGTGTCTCTGGGGACTTGTACGTCGTCCGCCGGCTTAAGTTTTCCTCTTTTGGGCGTAGTGTTTCATATGTGTTTCCAAAACAAGTTAATGAATAAAATTTCGGATGACCAAAAAAAAAGAAACAAAAAATAATATCAGGAGCTCTAAAAATCTATTGCAAAAAAAAAAAAAAAAAAAANAAAAAAAAAAAGAGAGAGGCGGCGTACCTAATTGTAAATTTGAGGATGCTACTTTTTTTTAATTTTTAATTTTTGTTTAACACTGATTTTATTAATCTATCATAAATTAAGAGAATTATTACATCTCCTGCCTCCATGAATATCCATATCCAGTGGTTGTATCAACATCATGCTGAAGATCTCATGTAAATTTACTTTTTTTTTTTTAAACTCCATAAATCACCGATAAGGCACGCTCTCCAGAAATTAAAACTCAGACCTCCCGGTGGAATTTCCACCAATAAATCGCAATATCTGGAACTCGAAACCCAGACCTCCTGATGTAGAATCACTAATCTACCTTGGTCGAAATCCCAATAAATCGTAATATCTGGGACTCGAAACCTAGATCTCCTGATATAAAATCACTAATCTACCTTGGTTAACCACTAGACTATGGGGCTTACAAATTTGAGGATGCTACTTTGTAGAACAAAATATTTTTGGATATTCTCGGAAGATGCGCTTAGCTTAGTGATAGAGTTGTTAATAAGCACTAATTTGAAGTTGGAGCCGACTTGGGATCTCATTGTATGATCAGAAATATGAACTTGCAAATTGCAATATTGAAATTAATCTGACCATATTCATATCTTCAGTCATTTAAGAATAATATAAATAACTATAACTACCTCTATATCAGCAAAATATAAATCATCATCAATCATTTATACAAGAAATGGTTACGATGACCACTAAAATGGTTACAAAATCGTATATTCTTGCAATAAAATGGTGTCAAGATCAACCCTTAGCAACTCATCATTAAACCCGCCGGTTTAGCCAATCCAATATGATTCCAGCGATAATATTCCGTTCCGGTTCAAAGAGCAAATCGTGCAACAACCCATCGAACAGCTCAATCGACTTATCAGACGAGGAAGCCTCGTCGTAAAGCTTCTGAGTACCTTTAGGATCAGTAACTGTATCAGCTGTGCCGTGCAGCACAAGAAACGGCACCTTGATTCTGTCCAGATTCTGCAGCAAATGAGAAGCAAGTCTCAGGATCTCGTTACCGGTTCTTGCTCGGATAAACCCGGTATAGACTAACGGGTCAGAGTACTTAGCCACAACAGCTTCCGGGTCACGAGAAACCGGCATTATTTTCTTTTTTGCAGCACTTAACGGATATCTCGGTATCAGGAACGAGAGGACTGGTGCAATTACCTGTTGAAAAAGCTCCATTTTTCAAGACAAAAGCCAAAAAATATTGCTAAAAAATTGTTCAGATTCTAGAGGTTTTTCAGGTTTGGCTTACGCCGAAGATAGGATGAGATGGTTGTACTCCAACTGCCGGTGAAGTTAGCACGATCCCTGAAACTCGAGCTTTGATCTTTGCGTCTAGCATAGCCTGCAAAAATAGTTTATATAGTCAATATATGGTTTCAAGAGCAATGATATGAACAAGTTCAAAGATCTTTTAACCTTTAAGATGATGGCTCCTCCTGTTGAGTGGCCAATGCAGAAACAGGGCAATCCCGAATTTTCCGCAATAACCTTCTCAAGAAAGGATTTCTGCAAACATTTTTATTTTAGAGGCAATGTAATGTTTAAGCAGAGGAATAAATTAAGCGAATGACAAGTCTTGGAAACTGAAAAAGAGTCTATACCAAATCAGCGACAGCATATTCAAGAGAAGGAACGTAAGCATGAAGTCCATCACTTCCACCATGACCTATTTGACCAAGATACAAGTTGATTCAATATCGAAATAGAGAAATTATACACTGATAAAAGCTTAAGACGAGCACTTTGTATTGGTAAAGTGGTTTTACCAATCCAATCTATTCCATAGACCTTGAATCCATTAACATTTAGCTGCTTTGCAAAATCACTATACCTGCCACTGTTGAGCGTTTGAATAGTCATGTTAGACTTCTTGAACGGAAGGAGAGTTATGATCAACTCAAAAGCTACTAAACAAACCTGTGTTCGTTCAGACCATGTAGTAAAACAACAAGTCCCCTACAAGCAAGCTCACAGAAAGATATCAGCTTTAGGGCCTAAGAAACACAAATAAGAAAGAATAGAAGAAGACTATAAACAAGAGAATAAAAATACAAAAATGCAAAATCAGGTGACTTAAAGTTATATTGTCAAGAGATCTTGAAGATCAATGTATAATATAAACACTGAGAACTTGGTCAAGAGAAAACTTTCTAGTGAATAATACATTGATCTTCAAGATCTCTTGAATAGTTAGCAAAAATCATCTCCTAAAGATTATCTCAGCTATTTGTTTGAACTTCTTCACATGAATGTTACAAAACTAGTCTCAAACAAGCAACAACATAATAAAGCCAGGAAATGCTACCAATTAAAACAAATCCTGGTAATAACAAATCCTTTATCGTGTTAGTCTAATAGCTCTAATCTTATAAACCCTAAGTAAACTAATGAAATCTAAATAAGACACCATTGAATCCAAGGTAACAGTTAGGACCAGCTGAGAAAAAGATATAAGAATCCAAGAAAGACCCAAGAAAACGACATTGTCTTATCATATCGAGAACCACAAGTGTAGATGCAGAGAGGGACCTCTTCTTGTAGCTTTTAATCAACATAGCTAGAGCTTAATAAAAGATGTTTATTTATCTACTAAGTATCCAATCCAATCAATCATCAAAAAAAGACAAAACAAGTAAATAAGCGAGAATTGACCTGTTCTTAGCGGAGTTAACAGGTGTCCATGACTGAGTGAACAACGTGTCACCTCTCTTGGTAGTGAAGAGCGAGAAATCTCTGACGGAGTTTCCATCGCCACCGTTATCCTCCAAAACCCGCCTCATTGCCAAAGCCCGTCTAGTGGCCACTTCCTCATCAACCACCGTCGTTGTCGGCGAAGGGGAAACGCAGCAGCTGATGTTCAGCTTCTTCCTCTTCTTCTTCTGTGATGATTTTGATCTTATTGGCACCGCGTCCACCGACATTGATGATCGTCGAGTAGCTACGACACTAATCGGGAGATGATTTCGAATCCCGTTTGCATAAAATCCCGAGGATTTTTTGATGGGTAATCTGGGAAATGAGCTTCCAGTAGCAATAACGATCGTTCCTCTACTTGAACAGATCATAAACAAAGAGAATTCAAAGACGATTCTGAATCGCCTTCTTCTGAAATTAAGTAAATGCGAGGCTTTGAATGGCAAAAATCAATAATCAAAATTTGGGGTTTTTCAGAACGGGAAGAAACCAGAACTCGAGAAGAGAATTTTGATAAGTAGAATGGACAAGACAGTCAAGCAATTGGAAAGTGAAAATCTTTCTAAAGGAATGATTTGAGAGAACAGTAGTATTATCATTAAATAGAAAATTGATCTTTTTATTTTCTTGTTTAGTAGCTGAGATATAATTTATATGGTTGTCCAGCGAAAAGGACGAGGAGGGTCTTCTACATATGCCACGTTGCACATCATAATTATCTCCTACATAAAAATTGTTTCCAATCTTTTTATAATTAAATTTTGGTTAGAATTTGGTTAATAATTAACCAATAAGTATCAAACAATCTATATTATTAAATCAAATTTGATCTGGAGAAATCACTCCAACCACTTCAGTTTCAGAGTACTAGACAAATATGATACGAGGAGACAAAGAAGCAATTGTCGTGTATTTTACAAATGAAAAACACAAAAGTTCTTCACAGATGAAGAAGATTAGAGATGTTGTCCCAACCAATGTTCCACTGCCTTTTATCAGAAGGCACAGCGAAATTGAGCTCAAACATCTCTTTAGAGATGTTACCACTTTCACAGAATCCGACTAGCTTCGCAACTATCTCTGCGCTCTCTTGCACGTGCCTTGAATCGTAAGGATCAGTCCATAGCTTGTTCACGAACTGGAGTTTCCTCTGTTTCCCTTCCAATGGCACATCCCATTTCGTATACAACTCCTCTCTCTCCTCTGGCGTCAATCTCGAGTTAACCCTTTTCGCCAAAAACTCTCTCTCTCTTCTCAATGCTTTTATACTGAGAACCAAACAAGACCACATTAATCAAAGAAACGTTTATAACAACATTGTCCAAGTAAGAATTATTCATTCGTTCGTTCATTACCTTGATGATAGAGAAACTATGGATTCATCGCCATTTCGAGCTGGAGTTGCGTTACCTACTTCTGCTAGATGCTGTTCTAACCAAGTTAACCGTCTTAGCTCGACTTCCATGTAGATTTGATCGGCTTGATCACCTTTGAACAGTAGATAGAATTGTGTCCTGTGGATTATGGAGACATGGCAGACATGCCACAGCTCTATGATCTGTTGTCTTTCCTCTATGAAAGTTATATGCCACGCGACTTGATTCTGCTCTTCATTTTCCATTATCGTGTTCTCCTCGTTCTCTAGACTGTATCCAGCTCCTTCATTAGCCTCCAAGTCAAGCACCTGCACCAGTTAAAAACTGATGAGCTTTTTTGAATGTAAAAGTAGGAAAGGAAGGTTTATTAGGGTTTGTTTTCTTTGTCTAACCTGACAAACGAGAAGTTGTTTCTGGTACTGTAGTTTAGCAACTCGTTCTTTGAGTTCGGTTACGTATGCCCTTATGCTTCTTACGTTCTCCTCCGCTGCGTTTTGAAACATTTGCTGCATTTTCTTCATGTTCACTGAGCTTGATCTCCTGTAGCCTGGAGTGCTTTCTCTTGACGAGACATCTCCGCTTTCTTCCCCTTTCTGTGGAGTCTCTTTCTCAGACCCCTGTGGTGTTGTTGTCCCTCTAGTTGCAGAATTGTTGTTCTCCTGAGGAGCTCTGTTCTCAGCATCACAATCCAAGACTTGCCTAGAAGCTGAAAGAGGAGAGCATGGAGATTTCAAGAAATTCTGCCGGTTGGAAACGCTGCTTGGTGTCAGAGGATGAAGCTTCTTCTTCTTTGATTGATGATGATTCTTAGTCTTTGGGGTTTCATCTCCAGCATTGATATTGCTCGGAAGAGACATTACCAACTTATCTATTGATTTCTGAACGCTCTCAAGTTGCTCCTCTAGATTTGCAATGGTACTTCCTTGTGAATGGAGCCTTGTTATCTCTTCCTTGAGATTGGCACTTACGCTCTTGTTAGGAGCTATGCAATCTCCAACACCCACAACATCTGTAAGCATTGCGGATGATTTAACAGTACGCATATCCCTTATCTCTGCTTGAAGCTTAGCGATTGTCTGAGCTGCATCTTGGTTCCCTAGTCTATGGCAAGCGACTTCCTTCTGTAACACTTCAAGTGCCTTCGTTGCTTCCTCCCCTAACTGTTCTTGAAGGTGTTCAAGTTTGCGGATCTCATGCATCAATGTGAAAGGAGCTGTTGAGGATTGGCGTATCATAGATTGGCGTATTGTAGTCTTTCTTGCTCTCTCATTCCGGTTTAGCGTTTTGTTATCCATGCTAGGCGTCAAGGCAACAGAGTAGGAAAGACATTTTCTGACTGGTGGGTCTGGAGATTCAAAAGGATTCAAGCCCTGAGATACAAACAAAAGGTTTAAGCTTCAGCCAAAGCTTGTGAACATATATAGAAACAGTAAAGAGAGAGAAAGGTAGACTTAGAAACCTTATTTTGTTGTTGATCCCCTTGAAGCTTTTGGCGCAATTCCTCAAGCTGGATTTGTGCATTATCTCTTTGTCTTCGAAGTTCTTCAATTTCCATTTCCATCTAAAAATGTTACAAAACAGCCATAAACTAAGCACCAAAGCTTTGGTTCAATTATACAAACTTTTGGAGTTTGGACACAACTGAAGTGGACAAAAACCTGCTGGATCTTGAAATCCTTTTCGCTAGATGGACCAGGGGTGCGACGCTCGGCCTCCAATCTAGCCACTTCTTTCTGAAGATGTTTCACTAGTTGCTTATCAGAGACAACCTGTGGATAAGAGACATACCCGCAAGTAAAGTTTTTAGATTGCTTTCATCCAAAAGAGCACACTAAGAAGAACTAAAAGCATGTAACAAAGATCACTACCATGTTCACGTGGGCATTATTTGTAACTTCCTTGGCTCGGTTGGCGAAGTATAGAGTATTTCTTGATTGTTCAACGTGAGTCGAAGCTGGACTCAATGTACATATAATGGCTGTTCGAGCATTTCCACCGAGTGAATGCTGTAATATCCGAGTAAGCTTGGAGTCTCTGTAGGGTACGTGGCCACTTCTTTTCCCCACACTAAGAAGAGTTCACAAATTCAGATGATATAAAATAATTACTTCAAAGAGTCAGTAATTTCAGTGCACTCTCAACAAATATGTAAGAACATTACCTTAGTTTCCTTATGACAGTTGTAAGGGTCATTAGACTTAGATTGATATGGCAACCTTCCCTGAGTCTTGTTCCATCTGCCTGCGATTGTGACGCTCTTTCACTTCCTGCTAAGTCCACAAAGTTCTGCAATGCATTCACACACACAAACACACTAAGTCCACAAAGTTGCATAATTAAATAAAGTGATGATTCCCAAAACAGAGAGGGATCAGTTTTTACCAGACTAGCCATGTAAGACCTGACACAATCTGAATTTTCGCGGTGAGTACTTTGTATCGTCTGTTTGCCATCAAGAACTTGTTATTAGCATTTGCAGGGTACATGCATTTTTATTTCAAGGAATCAATGAATTAAGAACATTACCAGTCTGATTATTTGGTGTGACCGCGAGCTGGTATCATTCAAAGCAGTTTCCCCAACTTGTCTTTGAGCTAACATAAAGAAAATAAACGCTAGCAGTCAGTTTTATTGAACAGGAATGAACCAGGGAATATAATTACAAAAAGCCAAAGAGGATCCAACTAATTCAAGTTACCTTCACAAATGCTAATCAGATGCCGCAAATGTTGGTCGTTATTAGCTGTTTCTTCTACCAATTTTTCAACCACAGTACCTTTCTGCATTGGTGGATAATTAGGTGATTAGATCAATGAAAGTCTACAGTCAATCAAGGCCATAACATCAGCAAGAACATAATTAATGTAAATTAGTGTGATACCTCTGGGTCATCGAGGAGTTTAAGGGCACGACCGGAATCCGAATTCAGCAGATCTCTAACATTTTCATTATATATTTCCAGACCAGATATCTTGATAGTAAAATCTCTTTCAGGGGTCTGGAAACAGAAGTGAAACAAAAAAAGATATTGGTCAGAAGAACTGCATTGAAGTTTAAAACATTGATCATAGCAACTCTGATCATACCAATGCTTACCTTAATTATGTGATTGTAAATATCATTAACAGCTTTCTCCGTTACTCCTCTCATGGTGTATGTCTTTCCACTGCTCGTTTGTCCATATGCAAATATTGTTGCTGAAACGTTAAAAATAACTTAGTCATCTATGATCAATCCAAGTAAAAGCCAAGAAAACAGAATTTAGTCATAAGACAGCTACCATTTATGCCCATCAAGGCAGACAATGCAACATTCTTAACACCATCTTCATACACATTTTCTGTTAAACTCTCTGGTCCAAAAACTTTATCTGAAACCAAAAGGGTGGATTAGGCATCAGAAACCACAGGAATTAAAAAAGCTGGAAACATCATCAATTAACTTCAATTACCGAATGTAAATGAGGACTGGTGATGCAAACGTTCTTGAGCTTGTGGTTTAGAAACAATGGTGTGATCATCTACACATTCCCAAGCAACTTGGTCTTTAGCTAACAGTTCTTTCTTGTTCAGTGGCCTTAACCTTACAGTAACAACGATCTTCTCCTCCCTTGATCTTGAGCTTCCACCTGGTGTTACAGCTTGTGCTCTGTCCATCTTCGACACAGGAGTTCCAGGAGTTCTCATTGTCACCTATCTACAAATGTTTCCAAATTGTTTTCATCAGATCTAATACATCATCTGAATTACAGCTTAAATTTTCCCCAAATCTGGGGATAATTTTAAAATTACTCAGATCTATCTAATAAAAAGCTCATATAAGGCAACATTGTTAAGGAATTTCGATTTGATCCAAACCTAATCCATAAAAGGTAATCTTAGGTTTTGCTCATAAAAGGAAATATTTTAGCTTCTTCAGATTATTTTTATCCAATCCAAAAACGTTAAACTCGAAACTTCCCAAAAGCATCAATTTTCTAAACGGATTTACTGAAACCTTAATTAAGAGAGACCGAATACTTACATAGAAAAATTGAAGAAATGAATCGGAGATTTAGTCTCGGATCGAAGAGAGAGATCCCAGGCAGCGAGGAATATAGAATCGAATCAGATCGACGATAGAGACAAATATATAAAAATAAATAAAAGAATATGAGAGAAGGAGAGAGTGAGAGAGGTTTCTGGGTTTCGTGTAGCTTTGTGGTAGAAATGATGAAGAAGAAGAAAACGGATTTTGGGGTTCTTTTGTCTTTACGGAAGAGCGTGCAGAGTGAGATTTTGAATCTGACGAACCCCCCAACGGCTAGTCCTTTCCACGTTTCTTTTTCAGGGGCTTTTATTTTTATCTTATTTCAAAATCTATCCTTACATTTTTAGTTTCTTCAATTTGCTCTATAGATTTTTTTTTTTTTTTTTTTTTTTTTAACCTGTANTTTTTTGTCAACCTGTAGAGCCATTATTATTCCGTTACTTGTTTACTTGGGAGTTTTATTTACTTTTCAACTGAATAAAAGATTTGTTTTTTCCTTTTTTTTTTTTTTTTTTTTTTTTNTATACTGTATAAAATAGATTTGTTGTTTTTTCTTCTAGGCTTCCGTTTCCACCTTTTCCTTTGCTGCGATTTTGATGTTCACGATGATATTTTGTCTTCTCGTGAATAATTATTGGCTTCTCTCTTCTAAAACAAAACGGTCTTTAATTATTTTTCATTTTATGCTTTAAACTTTTAATTTATTTGCAGATCGAACCATTGCATTTAGTCCAATTCGATAGAGGTGAATGCTATGTACCTTCAATTTGGATGTAATCATTTGGTTAATGAATAGTTGAAGTTGAACCAAAAAAAAAAAAAATTATTTGCAGATCAAGCGAGAAATAGTAAAACTACGTTTACACCCTCGCTACGAATCACTAAGCAGTAAGCAGAATCTCCCCTATTTGCAAGTGGAATTGGAATATGAGTCTTTGTCTCTTTGAGGTGTGAAGTCAAGGTCTTTGCCTGAGATTTTGAAATATCTGCAAGCCTGGATATACTTTTATTTTTATAGCAACTTTAGTTGAAAATGTATGTATATCAATATTAACAAAACCATATAAATGGATAAAATAGTAACAAAACTCATAACATGAAACCTCGTTCTTCTTGGTCAAAGTTCAAACTTAAAAAAACAAAACAATCAATTGTCCATATGTGTGTTATTTAATTCAATGGTGTGTGTTATTTAATTCAATGGTGTGTGTTGATTGGATCACAAACAAGTCTATCATTCAGTTGACATTTTAAGAGGGTATATCAAAACCATGTTCACTCAGATTTTAATGCAATTATGTACTTATTGGACAATTTCACTAATCCACAATTTTAGACAAAATTACGATTGAATTCACTTAACGAGGTTTAATGAAAGATTAACATAAATGTTAACATCATACTCTTTTGTAATTCTATTAAGTTTTTTTTTTTTTGGGTATAATCATCATTCATCCATTGACAGTGCCGTCCCGACTATATAAGTGGCTTAAAGCAAATACATGCATGAAATTAATTTGTGTTATCAAATTTTTTTTATTTAAAAAATCTGAACTACACGTAAAAATTAATTAAAAATAACTTCACCTCATCCAATAGTTTATTTTTTAATTTGTTTGTCAACATTTCTAAAAGGTAGAACTATGAATATAAAACAAAAGATAAGCAAGTAGAGACAAAAATATACTAAAGAGCAACAACAAACATAACAGAGTAAACAAGAAGAGTTAGAGAAGAAAAATATATGAAAAATAAAGTAAAAGATGGCATAACTCTTGGGAGAGACGTTGTATAATGGAGCTCCAGTATTATGAAAATTTCTTCCAAAGAACAACATATATCATCAGTAAGCTACCAAACAGTTATTAATTACAATATGTGCGCAGCCTTGATTTGCGTTAATAATATGTGGCCTAGAGCATATGCTTTACGTGCCTTATGGAAGGAACGGGTCTGATCCCTTCCTTTTTAATATATAGTTTTCTTATATACAATATTTTTGTAAGTTTGTAGTAGGCCTGGGCATAAAATCCGAAATCCGAAAACCGATCC